>CATIWR010098779.1:0-13028 GCA_949677035.1 Omphalea diandra | reverse complement strand
TATATATATATATATATATATATATATATATATATATATATATTTGGGACATGTGTACATCTTTGTTTAAGTGATGTTAAAAATGCACCTCTACTTTAATTTTGTACATTTATAAAATTATAATTCTTTTGAGTGCTAGATTCAAAGTTGAACTCAAACATATAATGAATCAGCAAACTCTTCATACGAACTTTTTATTTTTCTTTTAAATTGATATGAAAAAATTAAATTGCTATTTGATGACATTAAAAAATAGAAATCTAGTATGTACGTTAAATAATATTACAATTTTTAATGAAGTCACAAGTTTATTCTTAATTTATATTTAACTAGAAAAGAATAATCCTTAATTAATTTGAGTATCATTCTTAATTATATTCATAAAGAGTATGAAAAAAATACTTTGTGATTATTTTTTTTATTTGAGCCTTAAAGATCAACCCGTATCTTTTCAATACTATATGATTATCTTTGTTAATCATATAAGAAGTAAAACGATTAACATAGTTAATTATACTGATGCATAACACATATGTGAATTTTCTTATTAATTCTTTTTACTTATGTCTATAGATTTCATTTAAATGAAGAATTAATAAAAACTCTTATTAATTAATTAAAAAAGAATAATTAAATCTTTACAATTAAAATCATAGTCAGAATTACACTAAATAGCTTATGGGTCAAAATCAAATGAGGGATAAAATCCCTAAACAAATAAAAATGATGCATGAAATCAAGATATTGTAAAGCATGATTAATTCATTTGTAATTTATTCATATTAGCTAAAGGATTAGTTAGTAAACTTATAATGAATGGATAAATTTCACTCATGGCGTACGGAGCTTATAACAACAGTATGACATACAACTAATTTGCTTCATAAAAGGACATGGACTAAGATCCATTTGATACAAAATCAATTCTCATTTAGATGAGCAAATGAAATGCTTACCGACATATGATACAACAAAAAGAAAATTAAAAAAAAAATGTTTTGACTATATCATATTCCACTCTCTCTCCCCATTCAAAATCTCTCCTTCCCTCCTTTCACTTTTTGTTCTCCATGTCTATCAACTGCCATCTTAAATTCTTTGTAAATCTTTTTCTTCCCCTTATATCTATAATCCTAAACCTTCATAATGCATATTTACACAAACATATCAAAGCTTAGCTATTGATAAAACTAATATCCCATATCAGTGCCTATGATATCATTGTTGGAGCACTAAGTTGCCATTGTAAAGCAAAAGCTTTGATTTGAGCATCATGGATAGGCACCAACCTTAGTGGTTAATTTTAGAGTTGTACCAACTATAGAGGTAGGTAAAATATAAGAATTTGTGATGTTTTTTAAGGTATTTAGAAGAAAAAACTTTATATGTTATTTCTCTGTCTATGATTGAGCATATTACATACCCTTAATTGGTATTGCTTCTTTGAGTGGATTGATGATGAACTATCACCCCAAACTACTAATATCATTAACGATCTACTAAGAAGCATTGATAATCTTGAAAGGGAGTTGCGCAACAAGAAGTGTGCATGGGAGGTCAAAGAGATGAAGAATGTGTCGAAGGGTAGCTGTAGTTGAACATTTGTATGTGTGACTACTTTTCTTGTTGGAACTTATATGATGAGTGGCTAATATAACAAATAGGTTGGTTGTGTTTGCAAGGAATATTAGTGTATGATAATTCTAAGTAAGGCCAAAATATTAGGATTTCAGTTTGTTGCTTGTAAGGAAGGTTCAAAATGAATGAATTTTCAATTTATTTGTCTTGTTATAGCTAATTGAGTTTATTAACATAGTGATGATCTCCTTAATAAGGTAATTGCAAAAATAAAACTAAAATAAATAAAATAACACAGTACTATGAAAAATAATTATTTGATCAACAAATTCATAATAAACAAAAAAAGTATGTTGAATTATTGATTAGCCTTAATATATTTTTTGCATACAATTATTTGAAAATTGAATCATTTAATATGTTTCAATTTTCAAACTAAAAAGTAAATTTATGGACTTCACAAATCAACCATATGCAATATGTAACATAAGAGCATAATGTGTACAAAATTTACCATACCATGAACTAAGTTTTAAAACGATGGCCTACACTTCTAAAATAGAAAACTAAACTTCCAAAAACTATTATCCTCTATATCTTGACTATGCAACCCTCCATATCTCTCTTTTTTGATGCATCTTTGGTCTTCCTCTTGCTACAGAAGGTGCATTTTGTGAGATTGCAGTCTAAGCGATTTTGTGGGCAATCTTGTAATATTACTTTATTGACTATGATCTTGGATTGGTTGTGAACTTAAACTAGAAGATAATGATGGGAATGATGTATTACTTGATGTTTTGACTAGATCTGTGTAATGCACAAATAAAGAGTCAATATTTTACTTTAAAAATAATACAAAATAAATTTAGCTCTTAAAAAAATAACATTTACACTGCATTCATTATCCATTATTTTGTGATAAGATTGATATGCTAAGATTGAGATTAAGATTTAAGGTTGTGAATGACTTTAGGTTGAAGTAGATGCAATATTGTTGTAAGTTGTATCATTGATGC
Source organism: Omphalea diandra (assembly GCA_949677035.1). Classification (NCBI taxonomy): domain Eukaryota; kingdom Viridiplantae; phylum Streptophyta; class Magnoliopsida; order Malpighiales; family Euphorbiaceae; genus Omphalea; species Omphalea diandra. The sequence goes on along the minus strand of CATIWR010098779.1, from coordinate 10,434 downwards.
TACTTTGTCTAGTCCTACTTCTTTTTCTTTGTAAATATGTGAATATAACACATCATAAAATAACAACAATATCCTAAATCATCCAGCAATTATAAATCAATAATCAATGACTAAAAACTTAAACTAAAGTACTTGCTAAAGGTTGTGAATTTCCAAGCATTTTTTTATTGTGCCCTAATTTACCACATTATGTTCATCTCATCTACACCAATCCTTTTGGATTGCAGCTGCTCCTTCAAGTTCCTCAAGCTCTTTTCTTTTTGCTTTTTTGCTTTATGCCTTTTTTTTAATAGGTTCTAGAGGTATGAAAGGCATTGTGCCTTTTGATTTTGGCCATAATTGATGTCCATTAATAGGATTAATGTAATGATTGTAAACTCTCATATAAGTCTCAACATGATAGCACTTATTCACATACTCTTCTACATTCTTATTATTCTTCAAAATACATATAATAGCATACTCACAGGTTATTCTAGTTAATTGTCACTTTCTACAAGTATAAGTGTGTTTAACCATGGATATAAACAACTTTTCATCACCTCCAACAACTTGTACTCTTGGCGTAATAAATTTGGTGTGCAAAAACATGCAAACTATTTATTCTCATCCAGCTTCTTATGGATTTTAGGATATAATTTTTCTTTATGGTTTTTCATTTATTCTCTCTTCTTAATCATTCTTCTAATTATCTTACTCATAATAATATCCAACATAATGATAATAGCCTTATCCCTAGCATCTAATATATATATCTATTGAAACACTCACATAAATTATTAGTCAACATATCACATATTGGCTTTATGAAAAAGCAAGCTTGCTCTAATACTCACAAGTCCAATCTCTAAGCCGTTATTTGGCCTCAACAAATTTGTCTTAAATATCCTTCATGATTTTATCCAAATTAACCATGTAAGTAACCTTAGTTGTAGCCCACAATAAATCTTTAAACATCTTACCCCAAAAACGTGAGCATATAAATGTCTAACACACCTTTTATGCTCAGAATATGGAAACATATCTTCAATAAAACTCATAAATTCCTAACATAAAATTAGTAAACAAAAGCACTTATTGATGAACAAAACGATGGCATTTCTAATTCAATAAAAATAGAATATTGGTCAAACAAATTAACTTTTGTTTGTTGGGGGAAAAAAAAAGATCCAATGATGGCTATTATTGATCTATATATCCTCTTTCAATATTATCATAAACCACTCTCATGTTTCCCTGCACTCATATAACAATAGCCTATGCCATAGAAAAAATGCAATCATTAGGGTATATTCAAAATGCTAAAAATAATTGATCCTCATAATGCGCTTTTAAGAAGTAACCATCCAAACAAATTAATGGCCTGCATGTTGCCTCAAATGCCTCCTCCAAAAGTGCCAAACAAATGTAAACACCTTCAGACCTTGGAGCTCTTTATACTCTCTAGTGTGATCCTTAGTAGTACAAACTTATGGTCATGCAATTTTATGTATTACTCAGCCTCATCCCCATCGATTAGTTTTCAGGCAATATCCTTTGCCCTTCAAGCTTTCATAATGCCTATTGCATATCCAAGCTCATTTTTAACATCATCAATCAAACCAGTCAATGTCTATGTTAGATATGACCTGAGCTTCTATAAGTATTCCTTTGCCAAAAATTTAACATTCCTATGAAAGTTTTTATAAATGGATATGACCTGAGCTTCTATAAATATTCCTTTGCCAAAAATTTAACATTCCCATGAAAGTTTTTATATGCCTTTCTATAAGAATGCTTAAAATTCTTGATTTAATATGAAATGTGGCATCTAGTGAATCCTTCCAATTTAATAAACTTGCATATATTCTATAAGGACAATCTTTGTAGCACCATACTTTAGTTCACCTTCTCATTTGTTACAAACCAAATGTAGAATTTATGTTTGATTAACTCCTTATAGGCTCTTCAAATTCATGTTTATTAAAACCTAACTGTGTCCTCAATATCAAAATTTGTTTTAGTTAATAAGTCATCTTCTAGTGCATATTCAAAGCTTTCATTATTTGTTTCAATCCTCATCCCTGTATCCATACTTCCCTTTTCAACCTTATTCCCACTCCATTTAAGCCTTTCAATATTTATATTTTGTCTAACCTCATTAAGTACATTAACTATATCCTCATATCCTTTCTCTATGTCATAATCTAGGTCATGCATATTAGCATTCTCATTCTTAGTTGTATGTTTAAATATTCCCTCCATTGCATTCTCAATAGCAGCTTTAGATAGTTCATCCATCTCGTTTGTAATAACAACTCCAAATCCTCCCTCGATCTTAAGTTGTACTGCATCAACTTATGTTATCACACTCTAAGTATTAGGTATATTATATTCTTCATCTCTATTATTTGCTTCATTCTCATTTTCTTTTTCATTCTTGTTTGATCCTTATTCTTGGTATGCATTTCCACTACAAGCTCTTCAGTCATATGAGCCTCATTATCATTTACTTCTTTGCTTAATTCAGGCTTTGTCTCCTAAAAATTAGCTCCATCCATACGTGTAAGCGCTCCCTCAATTGTAGATACTTATGCGCTCCCTTAGCTGTAGATACTTCTTTTCTCCATACTTAAGGTAGCTTTTACATGCAATTGCACTCTTCTTAGTTGTTGATTTCTTTTGTGTTACAGGAACATAATTGTTATATCCCCTTTCATCTAACTCCTCAATGGCAACTGATGAAGTTTGTGGCTTTGTTTCAATCTCTTTCATTTTAGTTGCAATCTTTTTTAACTTATCAACTATTAGGTGTTCTACAAATTGGTTAATTGACCCTTCATCAACATTACATAATGCCTTCTCAAACACATCAACATCTTAACTAATCAACTGCAAACCATCTTTGTAATCTAATCTTGGTTTTCTTTTGTAATATCACATCGCACCATGTAGACCTTTTCATTATCGAGCTTTATCAATACTGTTCAAAGACATCTTTGTAACCATGCAACCATGCATTTGAGTGATTTCTTCATTAAAATAACCCCACTTTCATTTCACTCCTATAGTGTATTTTTTATCTCGAAATCATCAACAATGACTGCTAAAAACATTAAAAAAACATAATGTGACAAAGGCAAACTAAAAATACTACACATTTAAAAATAATATAAATATTTTACACCCATACTTCTATGCAAATATACTAATTTTAGCACAACCAAAATTCTCAACTTCCATTATCAATTAAAAGCCTAAATTAAAAACAAAAACAGTCATTCCACATTCTTCTAATTATGCAAATGCTCATATTTAATACCCACAATGTAACATGTATAACTCCTTCTCAATGAAAAAACATATAGAACCAAATAAGTAAACAAAACTTACCAAGCATGTGGACAATATTTTTATAGGATGTGGTCTAACCTTAGAATTTTTTGCCTCCACAAAATAGCAAAGTGAGTTTTTTTTTTTTTTAATAAGAAAGCAGACAACTTTCACTTTCTTCAATCAAAATTTTGAGTGAACAATCTTTATGCTTCTAATTTAAGGATTTTATACCATATATATGGCTTTAGATGCAAATAAAATTGCAATGCAAAGAGATTAGAAATGAGAGAGAATGCGGTGAGATTAATAGTGATTGTGGACATAACTTTCACTTTTTTATTTTTATTTTTTTTGCTATATCACAAGCCATGTAAGCATTCCATTTGCTCATTATTGGGTATGAGTTTTTGTTAAAAAGGTTTTAGTGTGTGCCCTTTTATGAAGTAAATGAAAAGTTGTATGACATATTGTTTGTTATTGTAAACTTTGTATATTATGGGTAAAATTTATCCTATAATTAGTTTCATCACTGCCACCTGAGTATAAATACTTGACTTGATGTAAATAGTTAGTGGTGATTTATAACCAACTAAGAAAGTCCATATTTTTAGAAAAGTCTATTTATTTTTTATTTAAAACTTTATAGTTTTCTCTTAAATTGTTCAGATTTCACCTTGAATATAATTTAAAAATCAAACTTGATGGCTAGTTAGATGGAAAGAGAAGCTTGTTTGTAGTCTTGGATTTTTAAAAGGCGTAAACTATAATCAATGTCGATCGTCGATGAGTGAGTGAAGAAAGAGATAACGAAGACGATAAGAGAAAAAAATATGGTAGAAAATAGGAAATCTACTAAAGAGTGAGAGACTCTAAAACTCTAGGAAGTAAGAAATCAATATATATTATTAATTTCAGTATCAAAATTAGTTTTAAACCATAACCTACCATTTGTCAAATAAGCATATATAAAAACAGTCACGTGTCATTATTTTATATAATCATGTATCATTATTTTATATTATGTTATAAAAAAACTACCATATTAAAAATTATATATATAAAATTGAAAAATTCAATTGCCATAAAAAAAACTTCTAATAAAAAAAATTCCAAAACTACTTCTAATGAGGAAAAATTTCAAATATACTAATTAATATGTAAGTAATACTTAAACTTCGTATATAATATTAATACATAAATTTCCTATATAATATTCTTTCTAAGTTAGACTAAAAAAATATTTTAATAACAGTTATAAACAAAACATCTTTCTCAAACACAAAAACAAAAACATAAATCAATCTAATAGAAACATTGTTACACTGAATTAAGAATTAATAACATCATTCTTATCAGTACTCCTTCTAATTTGTTTACTTTATTCATTAAGTTAATATCAACTTTTCTTTCTATTAGAACATGAATAGTGCAACATTTTCGTTTTTAGAAATTTTATATTTGGCTAATGTGTGTCTATCTGATATTATCCATATTTAGTCTAACTTTGATTTTGATTTTAATTTTAATTTTAAGGATTTAACTTTTCTTTTTTAAAATAATTAATAAAATTTTTTATTGAGTGAAATTAAAAATGATTTACTGATTTGGATCCTGCTTGAAATTGTATAAAAAATAATAAACAAAATTAATGTGTTCGTGCCACACTTTATTAGTGATTTAATCCTTCATGTAATTAATAAAAAATCACAAATTAATGAAAATGATACTAATGGAATTTGAACACCTAAATAAAGGAAAAAGAAACTAAATTACACAATAGTTTTTTTTTTATATATTTTTCTCTATTTCTAATGACTATATATTGACATAATAAGCATAACTCCATCTCATCAAATCTAGACAAGACTGATGTTTCTCCATTTCAGAAACATTTTGTCTGCAAAATTTCACAGAAATTTTTTAAAAATATTTTGAACACATTTCCGTATAGTAAAATTGGAAATCCATTTTCAAATCGAAAACACATTTCCTAAACAAACAAAAAAACAAGGGAAAACATTTTTAACTAATTAAGAATAAAAAAACTTATTAAATTCCTAAATAATAAAATAATATTAAAATAAAAATTAAAAAAAAAAACTTATTAAATTCTTAAATAAGAAAATAATATTAAAACAAAAATTAAAAAATCTATTAAATTTATAAATAAGAAAATAATATCAAAATAAAATTTAAAAGTTGTCAAATTCCTAAACTATTTAGGATTAATTATTATTAAGAAATCATAAATATTTATTTTTCTTTATTCTAGAAAACTTGATTTATTATGTTTCTTAATTTTTTATTTTTAATATTTATTGATAATAAAATATATTTGAAATAAATATTATTATTAAATATTTATATATAATATTAGTATTTATAAATTTCCTTATATTTTTAATATTTATATACTTATCCATATAATTTTAATATTTTCGCGTTTCCTCCATATTTTTGTTTTTTATATTTTTGACAAATATTATTTCCTTATTTTTATTTGCACGTTTTGCTATTTTTCGTTTCTTTGTAACATAGCATCAAACTCATTCAAATCAAACAAAAAATGAAGATTGATTAGAAAGAATCGTTCTAATAAGATGTGGTCAAAATCACCTTACTCCAGCATTTGTCCACCACAATCCAAACCATCATCACATGGTTGTCTACTACCACCACCTGCCATGTTCCAAAATATTTTTTTGTTCCTAAATTGTAGCATTTGCATCTCTTGAGACAAGTGCCTATATATATATATATATATATAGGATTTGATTCCTTAGCTCCACATTAAGGTCTTATGAGGCGGATACTCTGTTGTCCCATTACGTTAGTTAATCCTTCAATAATTTCATAATAATCAAAATGTATGTGGTTGTCATTGAATCATTATTTATACTATTTCACATTAATATACTATTTTTCTTGATCATAGAAAATAACTGCATATTTTTATTGAGTAGTCATGCAAGTAGAAAGCGATACAAACAAGATTTGTTAAGAATTAAATAACTTCATTTCCCAATCTAAACCTTTTAAATAACTTGATTTCTTAATTTAAACTTTAATTTACAAAAAATTTTAAAGTGAGATTATTAAGGAATATGCATCATGATTCAAATCTCATCAATATAAAATCTCTTTCCTGATGCTAAAAAAAAATAAAAATTATGGATAGCCACTTATTTCCTCCTCCCTCCTCCAAAAAAAAAAAAAAACACTTTATTCCCTGCCAAGTGAATATGTAATTAAAAAATATAATAAATTACTACAAGAAATCTAAAATTAGACATCCTTTTCAATTCCATCTCAATGAACTTCATATTTACTTGCAATGTTGTTCAACTTCTTTTTTTTTTTTACTTAATTGGGCCCATCAACTTTCAATTTGTTTAATCAAATTTAAAACTAACTCTTGATTCTGATTAAAATATTGTTTTTATTTTTAAACTATTCAAATCTAATTTTTTAATCAATATAAAAACTAATATTTGATAATTTTTATTGATGAAAACAATTTAATATTTTAAATAATAAAAATTATTGCTTATACTGACATTTTAAATCTATACTATTTAAATTAATTATTGAGTAATTGGATATTAAGTATTTGATAAATGAAAAGAATGAGAGAAAATTATATTTTGATATTTAGTAAATGAGATGAAATATTATATTATTTTGGTTAAGAAAAATAAAAGAAATTTCTAAATTGGAAAATTTTATTGATTTTAATTTTTCTCAAATTTCTTAAAAATGTAAATTTAATTTTTGTTATCTAAAAAATTATAAATTATTTTTATTAAAAAAATGTGCGAATTTAATTTTTATATTTTAGATAAAAATTAGATTTAAATAGCTTGAAAAATAAGAATATTCTTCTAATTAGGAGTAAATGATAATCTTATATATAATTGAACTAATTAAAAATTGAAAGACTCAATTCAGAATAAAGTATAACAATAAGAAGCAATCATGTGAAAGATGATGGGAGATACTTATGTAAACATATATAGAGCAAATATACTTTGATCTAAACATGAATATAGATAATAAAAGTTTGCAATCATGCAAAGTGGTGGGTCGATGAGCCTTTTTAAAAGCCAAGCAGTCGTGCGAAAATCGTGATTTAATTAGCTCATTTCAAGGCTAAGTATGACTTTTACGTATTATAACAATTCATCCACAAGCTACAGTCTAGATCTTTTTAGTGAGAGTAGTATCATATATGTCTCTCTCCAGTCTGAGTCTATTTATATTTTTGAAAGCGTGTGAAAGAAAATAACTAAACCAATATAAGATATATCTTAAGTGGATTGAGCTGATAATATCAAAATACTAAGCTAGATAAGCAAGAGAAGCGCTAGATATCTTTTCTATATTACATTCTCTTTATTATAATGACATGTAACTGACACTATATTTTTCAATTATAAGAAAAATTTATATTTTAGATCATGTCATTTTAAGAGTGCAATGAAAAAGTATCTAGCACTCCATAATTTTTCAAATGTAAAGTGATAAAAGAAAGTTTCTTTAAATGGAAGATTTTTATTATGAATTTTAAAAAATTTTCTCAATGATTAATTTAAAAATTAAAATTTATAATCTATTAGTTACGTAAAATTTATTTTCTTATTTGCATTTGAAAAGCTCTGTTAGTTGATAAGTGAAAGCTGAGTTTCTTAAAACATTTACTTGTTTATTTTGAAGGCTGTAGTTGCATTTAGATGTTAACAAACATTAATTTTTATGTCTCACAATTCTCCTTCGCATAATATATTTGTAGAAATAGTAGGAAAGTAAAATTAAAAATGCAGCCTCTGAATATTTTTTTTTTTAACCTATTACCTACATAAAAAGACAAAAAAAAAAGTATAATAATTGAAAAAATAATTGAAAAAATATATACAAACAATACTAAATTGTCAAAAATAAAAAGTATAATATGATAAAATACTAAAAAAACATTTTTATTATTTAAACATTAAGTAAAATAGTATTATTTTTAATTTTAAAATTTTGTGAGAAAATGATGTTGGGTTTTAATGTGATTTTGACTGTTTTTGTTTTTATTATTCCAAGTGCTTTTAATGTTTTGATTTTTGACATTCAATCAAATTAATTTATTATTCAATTTTCAAGTTTATTAGTTTGAACTAATTTTTAAAATAGAGACCTGCACGTAAAGAAGGTAATAGAGTAAAATTCAAGATTATCTTGAATATTTATTTTGATACCTAAATTAGTAATAAAAGTTTAGATTATAAAGTTTATAGAGCAGATATTGGATGACTGGCATACATGGTATGAGTCTCTTATATAGAAATATTTCCGTCTTTGCTTCTCCTAATGGGATTAGGATAAGCTATCCATACATGAAAGGAGAGATCACTTCCTAGCCTTTAAGGCTAGAAGTGTTATAGTCTGATTATCATATGTCTTTCCATAGTTCGAGAATGTTAACATCTTGATTATTCTTCTTATCAACTATTTTTGTTAATTATTATGGGCTGAGCCACTGCTTTTTGACATCTAAGCTAGCTATTAAGCTTGTGTTAGTTACCATAACTTCCATCAAGCTACCAATATTGGTTATTTGTTAGATAAGAAAAGCCTCTCACTTGACAACTTTTGAACCTCAAAAGCTTTTTTCTGCCAAGTGTCATCCATTCATAAACTTTCGCATGTCACTCATTTTATTAGGCTGCAGTTTTTATAGATGAAAATGACGACTATGATTCTACACATAGAATTAATCTAGCCATTCGTTATAGTGAGTAGACAATCATAATGTCCATAATCTTTGGCATTCTTAATTATTTTGTCTCTTCATTTTCTCACTTTTTTTTTCTTCCTTTGTTCTTTTTTAAAAACTTTCACCGTTGCAATAGTTTTCATTCTCCGAAATCCTACCTTTGTTAATTTTAGTATAAGCATATTTTGCATTCTTGTTTTTATCCTTTCTTATTTAGTTTGATTGTAATTTATCTCCTTATGACTATATATGATATTCAAACCCTTGAATCTTTAATAAAAAAGTATTATAGAGAATGTTAGTGTCCTCCTTCAATGATTTATGGTGAAGAAACAATTATAAGATATATTTGTAATGGATTTTATTAAAATCCTTTTTGTATGATTTTAAGAGTATATAAAATATTTACAATGCATTTGTTGTGTTATTTATTTGTGCATCAATATTTTACCCTCATTCAAAAGAGGGAAAATATTGACTCCAAGATTTGAGCCAATGTTTAATTTGCTTAAGATTTTGAGTGATAACAAAATATTAATACATTGATAAATAAAGCAACAAATACTTCATAAATATTCAATCCCTTTTTAAAATCATACAAAAAGATTTTAGCAAAATACATCACATAGTGAAAACTATAATGTCGTTTACGTTATTATACTATAATAACATAATTAATAATTTATCATTGAATTAGAAATAAAATATTATTCAATGTTAGATTAGATAAGATTAAATATCATTAGATTAGATGAAAACTATTATTCACTATTAGATTATACCACATTATTTAACGACATCATTAAATAAGTGAATGTAAAATTCACCTACATCACAAATATATCTTAAAATATTCCCCCATAAGCAAAAAATTCTCCCCTTTATCTCATCTTTTTGTGTGTGTACGCCCATATATATATATATATATATATATGAGCACGCGTGCACATTATAAATGTTTGGGATAAGTCATAGTTTTCCTTTACATAAGTGTTCAAGGTTGACTGTATTGGTCTGTTAGTAAGGATCAGGTAACCTAAGAGATGAGAAGGGGTGAATTGAGTAGGGGTGAATTGAGTGTAAGCTAATAAAATCTTAAAAACTTCTTTAATATTTTCTTAAGTTCATACTGTAGTGCAATTGTGTACTTTAATTTTCACTCGTTCTTAAATAAATAGAAGTATATAAAGAGAAAAAAAATAAAAAAAAAAGCTTATAGAGGTTCAACAATATACTTATCTTCTTTTCAAGCTTCCATAAAGGGCCTTTTGTTCATCTTTTGCAAGATAAGATACATCTTTTATATATATATATATATATATATATATATATATATATATATATATATATATATATATATA
>CATIWR010098689.1:0-30384 GCA_949677035.1 Omphalea diandra | reverse complement strand
AAATTTATTGTTATTATTCAAAAATGATATTTTATTTTTATTCACAAAAAATGTGAACAATTAATTTTTTATAAGTTTTTCTAAAAAATTAAATATAAATAGTTTGAATAGTTAAAATTTTTTAATTAAGAAAATAAAGTAATTTAAAATATGATTATGGTTCAATTTATTCAATTCTTATCCAATATGAATCAAATTAAAAATTAAAAATTTGGAAAATGAAAATTTACAATTAAATTGAAACGAGTTAAGAGAAACTAAATTCAATTGATTAATTTTATTCAATGTTTTAATCTCGATTTCATTTAAAGATGACTGTCGGTATTCATTCTTCAAAAAAAAAAAAAAAAGATTGGTGGGATCCAGCCTCCACCAATCTTTATAAATATTTTTTCTTTTATGTAACTTATATATTATTGAAAAATATATTTTGTATGAAACACAAGAATAAGATTAGTTATTTTTAATTTTTAACATGATTTTTATTTACATGAAACTCATATTTATTATTTTATAAAAATAAGAGAGTTGGATAAATTCTTAAAAATTCATAATGCAATCTTAATTCTATATATTTTAATAAATTCTATAAATATTTTTCCTTTTATTTTTAACTTATATATTATTGAAAAATATATTCCATATAAAGCATAAGAATACGATTAATTTCTAGTATTATTTTTAAAATAATTGTTATTATTTTATTTACATGAAACTAATATTTGTTATTTTATAAAAATAAGAGTGATCGATAAGTTCATAAAAATTCATAACTCTATTTTAATTCTATACATTTTAATAAATTTTATAAATATTTTTTTTCTTTTATTCAAGATTATATATTATTGAAAAATATATTTTGTATGAAGCACAAGAATTCAATTAGTTTTCAATATAGAATAGAACAAGACTTATATTCTTCACCTACCAACTCTTGCATTGCATTATGTTAGAAATGAAATAACTAACGAATCTTTTTTTAATAATATAAATATTTATTTATGAATAATTATACATTTTAATCCATAAATACATAATATAAAAAAAATAATATACCAATAAACTTATGGTTTAGAACACTGGAAATTTATATAATAACAACAGTCTGTAAAATAACCAATCTATATACTACACTGGAAACTATTTTATATATTGAATTATTAAACATATACACTGGAGTGCCAATCCATATATACAATGGAAACTGGAAACTAACAGCCAAACAAATACATTGGAAACTAGAGGGAGTTATTCAAGAAGCAATCTCATTACAAGAACAGCTACAATTTATGGAATGCTAATTCCAGAACAACAAAATTATTGTTTATGGACTAATTGCCATAATTTTCTTAACATAGCATGGACTAATTGCCATACAATACACAAACAGAATTTTGTTTATGGAATGTAATTCCATAACAGCAAAAATGCAAAAAACATAACCAAAATCTTAGAACGCAAAACAAAGAAACGTACAATATAAGTAAAACAAACGCAAAATACATTTCAACAAACAAAAAAATTACATTAAACTTTCAAATTTCTGGGGCTGGAACAAAGAATCGAGCTTCAAGTTGTGATGTCGGGTCGATGGTGCGCAATTGATAGTTTCCCTTCAACTTCGACTTCAAGCTTTGGTGGTTGATTATGGGCCAAGGGATTTGGAGGCAGTGTTCTTCAAGGATTTGGGGCTGAGACCTTCATCTGCGGTAGTGTTGATTTGGAGTTGAGAACTTCATTCGCGACAGTGTTTTGCATCTCCACATTTGGGATTTTTACGGCTTTTTAGGGTTTCTTCATTTGCGGCACTGTTGATTTGGGGCTCTTTTGATCGGAAAATTGTTGTTGTCTGTCTCCTGTGGATTGTTGTTGTCTTTCTACCGACTTGTGCTTCGGTGAGAGGAAGAAGAAAGGAAGAAGAAAAGGGTTCGGTGAAGAAGAAAGGAAGAGGTTTGGTTAAGGGCAAATATGTAAATGAAACACTAGCATTTTCTGCCAACCCGTTGAAACACCCCAATTTGGGGTGTTTTGTTGGTTTGGATTGGTTTGCCAAAACCTCTCAAACCAATCCATTCTACGCAAAACACTTATATCCAAACACCTCTATCCAAACACCACATTATTTTCCAAACCAATCCAAACCTACAATCCAAACAAAGTGTTAGAGTTTCTCTTCCAAATTATATAATCATATTATATTATTCTTTCTTATTTCTTTCCATCAATATTTTATATTGTTTAACATATTCTTGAAAGAATTTTTAAATTTTATTATTTAAATTTTTTTTTGCTACTTGGAATAACTATTAAAACATAAAAAATTATTTATTAATTAGTAATAAATATATATTAGTTGCATGTTCACACATTTTAGTCATGTTAGATCAGTTGTTAATTTTATAGGTTAATGCATCCTTAGACTCATCTTCCTTTTCTTTCAAATTTTATAGCTTTTATGGTTAGTAAAGCAGTTATAGCCCATTTTGGTGACAATATCATAGTTTATTTCTTATTTTAATAAATTCAAATTTATTCTTTCAATAATAGATTTATTTTTATTGAATCCCTTAGATGTTTTTTTTTTTTTTTTTTTTTTTTTTTTTTTTTATATAGGTGTCTTTTCCTTCACCAACATCGCCTTTTTTTTTTTTTTAATGAAAAGAGTCTGTAGCTTCAAAGCCCTAGTTAACCATTATGCAGAAAATTGTGAATTCTATTCGAAAAATTATTGAAACATAAAAATAATTCAAAAGAGTTTTTTTTTTCTTCTTTTTTACTTTATAAGGTAAGACCAACATCAATATTATTAATTATGTAGATGCATTGTGATTATTTCTTTATTGAGTGACATTTTCTTTTATTAAAAAATATATTGATTAGTTGCTGAAATTATATTTTTAGAATATGTTAGTTTATACTTCTACAATTTCTCATATTTTATAGATCAGTTGTCAAATTCATACTGTTTCAATAATAAAAAACTGTTGAAGAAATTTAGTGATGATTTACCTTAAAATTACTATACCTTAATCCTATACTAAATAAATTAAATTTATTAGATGGTGGAAAGTTAAAGGAAAATTCCAAATCATCAAATAGATTTACCTTAAAATTGGAATATTATAAATAACTGTTTTCCTTTGAATATTGTATCGCTATTCTATTCCTCTTTCTTTTTTTTCTTGTAGTCAAAATTTTATCCTTCTTCTTTTCTCTTTGTCTTTGTTTTTTCTTGGAATCGAAATTTATATTCTTTAACTTGTTTTGGAAGAATTTTTAAATTTTATTATCTAGAAAGTCTGTTATGACTTTAAATAAAGAATTTTAGGTTTTGTTATCTAAAAATTATATTGTGACTTTGAATGAAGAGTTTTAATTATTTACAAAGGGATTTGGAGTTTCTCTTCCAAATTATATAATCATATTCTATTATTCTTTCTTATTTCTTCCCATCAAGATTTTATATTATTTAACTTGTTCTTGAAAGAATTTATAAATTTTATTGTTTAAAAATTTTGTTGTGACTTTGAATATTCTGAAAAAAATTTGCTATCAACTCAACAACAATATAATATCCTTAAATGTCTAATAAAATTATAAAACATTAAATCTATAGCTCTTCTCACTTATACGTGGGACATAATATTCATCTTTTCATTTTTATGTAAAATAATTATTGACATCCCAATATGCAAAAAATAAAATAAAATAAAATGAATAAAGATAATCAAATAAAAAATTTATATTAATTATGATATCATAATATAATATCACATACGGTGTTATGGTATTGATTCAAAATCATATTTTTATAATATTAGAACAACTTAGTATGAAAATGAAATTTAGTGGTTGATTTGTAAACGGAGCATGACTCTAATTCTAGCTAATAAATTTCCTCCCCTAATTGTTGGACCAGACGAAGAAAAACAATGAAGTCTGGCAAATTGTTAGACTTTGAAACGTGCAGTAGGAAACACTCATGTTATTGTTAATCAAATTAATATACATTGTTAATTCGAGCTTATAATTGGTTTTAAATAATTGACTAAAACATAGTCACACGTCATTGTTGTATATTATGTAATAAAAAATTATCATATTAAAAAATTAAAATTAAAAATTAAAAAAGTTAATTGCCATATAAAAAAAAGACTTTGAAATAGAAAATTAAAGGTAATCTAAATATCAAAATTCTAGGAGTAAGCTAAGATCATATAAAAAAAACAATGGTCAAACTGCTATATGAAAAACATTTTAAATAAAAATCTAAAAAAATTAATTATCATATAAAAAATTTATAAATATAAAATTAAAACAGTAAAAATTAAAAATTAAAAATAGAAAGTTAGGATCGCATAAAAAATTTTCGAATAGAAAATTAGAAAATCTAAAAAATAAAAATTATAAACAACTTCTAAACATAAAATTATAACAACTTAAAATTTTAAATAAGAAACTAAAATTTAAATTAATTTCATTAATTATTGAAAATTTTGAGTATATAAGAATTAATAATTGTCAGAAATTACTTCATTTAAATTTAATAAATTTTTTTTTAAAACTATGTTCTACAAGATTCAAAATATGAATCAATAAATAATATTTTATTACAACTATCTCACATATATATAATTTATAATTATCTATTAATTTTACTTAATATTGTTTATTTAATTAATTATCAAAAATTACTTAATTCAAATTTCATAAATTTTCTCTTGAAATTATAACATATAAAATTTTCTCTTGAAATTTAATAATTTTTAATTATAATTTTGTATATAATTATAAATTTTAAGAAATTTATTTTATTATTTTATTTACTTGATAATAATTTTTATAAAATAATAATTAATTAATTAATAATTATTTAATAAAAATAAATATAAAATTTATTTAAATTTTACTATTAGAATTATCTCACGGAATATTATTAAATTAATAGTTATTAATACATTTTCCCATACTACAAAATCTCGTGAACTATGTAAATAACATAGCACGTCCTCAAGTTTTTCCAACAACTAATATTTATTTAGACTTGGGAAAGGAAATGAGGAGAGGGGGGTTGAATAAAAAATTAGGGTTTGAACATTGAATTATCCAGAGTGAGTAACATAATTTGATTTAATTTAAATTATTTATAAATATTAATTTATTGAAATATATTTGTTATTCTCTTTATTTCTATATAACTAAGTTTTAAAGGAAATCTAAAATTTTATTTATTTGTCATTTTTATACAAGTAATAAAATTTTAAATTTTTTTCTCAATTTTGCCTTTATGCTCATCAATCCAGTACCATTAATATTATGTAAAATTTCAAAATTATTTAATTTAAAATCAAGAGTAGTTTAATCTTATTATTTTTTAAAAAAATTTAAGGCTAATTAATAATTTCATAATCCTCATGAAATCTCTTAAAGCGTAAGTTATACAAGAGCGGAAGGAGTATGTCTCAACTTGAATTACATTATATTTATTAATGTTTTTATAATTGGATCAAACCGATTAGTCAAATCAGTAAAACTGAAAATTGAACACAGGTTTGGTTCAATTCACTACTCAAGATCAGTTGCCCAAAAAATGAGTTAAAACCTGAAAATTGAATAAAATCAAAAATTGGATCAAATAGGTTCAAAATAAAACTATGTCATTCTATAAAAAAAATTAAAATTTTATATTATTTTATTCAAAATTTAAATTTTAAAAATAGTTTTCATTACTTTATCATATAATATTTTTTATTTTTAAAAATATTTTTATGTATTATTATCTATTTTTTAAAAAATTAAAAATTTACTCTATTAAATTATATTGATTGAACTGATCGAATCAGTCAAACAAAAAAACAATCAGCAAACCGATTCGATCTCTAGTCCAAGTTTCAAAACATTGTAATTCATCTATAACATATTATCTTATCTCATAAGAGAAATATTAATGTACTAAAAAAATGAATCACACAGCGAAATAAGAAATATAATACATCTGATTTTATTTTTAACTAATAAAATAATAAGATATATGAATGAAAGTGTAATTTAACTGATAAGAAGAAAGTATTTTCTTTTTCTTTTCCTAAGCAACATTACAACTCCAAGGGAATTGAGAGCAATTTTAATCTTAGTCTGAATATCAGGGAAACTAATCTGTGTCTCCAAAGTGATGACGTAACCAAACGAGCTGACCCCACCAACGACTTTTTGTGTTTTCATTCAGTCCTTTGTTTGGAAAAATTGGAGGAAGGAAGAGAAAGTTAGAAGGAGAGAAAGTGAGGCTGAGGAAACTGAAACAATAAAAAAATATATATAATTTTTTATTTTGTTTAAAAATAAGAGAAAATTGAGGAAGAAAAATTTGAGGGAAAAGTATATTTTAAAAGTTAAATTTATATTTTTGTCCCTTATAGTTTACATAAATTTTATTTTAAAGGATAAAAAATAATTAATTTACTTTTGTTTTCATTTTTTCTTTAAAATTAAGAGAAACAAAATAATGGATCCAAGGGGTATATCACCAAATTTTCTTTCTGCTTCTCTTCTTTTACTTTATGTTTGACAAATTTTTTAGGGAGGAAAAAATTAAAGAGAGAAAATAAATTTTATTTTTTTATTTATTTTTTTGTTCATATTTGGATAAAAAAGAAATGAGAGAAAGTAAATTCTATTTTCTTTCATATTTTTTCCTTCCTCATGTTTGAATAAAGAAAAAATGAGGAAAAATAGTTTTCCTCCTTCAATTGAAATATTAAGGATAAAAAAATAAATTTATTATAATTTAATTCAATTATCAAACTTTCTCTCCATTTTGGAGGGGCAATAAAAGGAAGAAAATAAGATTTTTTTTTCTCTTTATTTTCCTTACATTTTCAAACAATAAAAAATAGTAATCCCATTTTATTTTTTATTTTTTATTTTCTTTTCTCCCTTATTTTATTTACTTCCAAATAAATGGATACTTTTCCAAACAAAAGAAAAATCTTACTTTCTCCATATTTTCACTCTCTTCCTTTTCTTTTTTTTTTTTCTCTTCTTTTTGTTGCATTATAAAGGTGAATGTTGTGAGCTCTATAGAACTATTAATAGAAAACATGTATTAATTACTATAAACCTTATGTAATTTGCATATTAAACTAAGTTCTTTATGTTCCAAATGCGTATAAAATAGTTTTTTTATATTTGATTTGTCATATTAAATGTCTTTTTATTTATTTTTTATTAAATTTATATAGAATATTAATAATATTCTCAAATTTATTTCAAATTTTTATCTTATACTAGTGGTGCAGCCATCAGACTTAAACAAGTTTTATTCTGTTTAATTTAATATAAAATTTTTTATTTTATGACTAATTGAGACCGATTTTTTCAAATAGTAAGTATTAATTTCTTTATCTTCCAAACTGTTAAATATTAATTTCTTTATTTTTCAAACAATTAATTTCGTTAAATTTTTAAAATAATAAATATTAATTTCTTTAAATTTCAAGAACAGTAAATATGAATTTCTTTATTATTTTATACACAAAGTAAATATTAATTTTTTATTTTTCCAAACAGTACATATATTAAATTTTATTTATTTCTCAAATAACAAATAAATTATATAAAGTTTTACATATATATAAAGACATATAAGTAATTTAATAAAATTATAAAACACTATAAAAAATAAAAAAATTAATTTAATAAAATTATGCTAAAACATTATAAATATATATATATATATATGCTCCTACAATTTTTTTTTTCTACCAGTCCATTTCTACTTTTGAATTTTTCAATGAAAATGACAACCAAACAATACTTTTGCGTGGTAAATCCGCCAATAAATGCCTCATTATCCTATAATACTTAAGCCAATCAAGAAAAGTTTGGTTTATCATAAGGGCAATCGATTCTGATTCTAAATCGGTTATTTGAAATTAATTGCATTGAAAATCGGTTATATGAAAAATGAAGGAATTAAAATCAGAATTAAAATAAAAAAAAATCCGTCTTGAATTGAATTGATTTTTTATTCAATTATTCTAATATTTTGGATATTTTTTCTTAAGAAATTAAATTTATAAAAATAGAGTTTATATATATATATATATATATATATATATATATATAAGTATTTAAAAATTAAATATATATGTAATAAAAATAAATACATAGAGGCATATATGCATTTAAAAATTAAAATTACAAAAAAATTTATATATATATACTGGTTATGGATAATGGTTTGGATCGGTTTAGTTATTTTCATTTTTTTAATTTTATCATTTTTCAGTTCGATATATCCAAGATCCGTATTCATCTCTCCATTATCGATAAAAGAAACTAGCCAAAAAGAATGGAAAATCCAGGAGCTAAGATTCAGAAACCCCATACCATACGCCCAGAATCAGATTTTTGAGGTTAGATTGTACAGAGAATCTCCTTTGGAAAAGGCTAACTTGGATTATTTTTTTTAAAAAAAAATCATTTGTTATTATGAAGCATTTAGTAGAGAAATGGGGGGAGGGTTTTTTTTTTTTTGGAATTTATTTATGATAGTGAAGCAATTTCATCCAGTGATTATTTTATTCATATTTGAAATATGAAATATAATTTAATTTAATATGAGAAATCACATAGGTTTTATAATAATTAACCTTAGAAAAATTATATTCTATGGTCAAAGAAATGTTTTATGAAATGGACTCATTCATACTTGGAATTTAAGCCCACTTGTTATGTGAGTGGGTTATTTGCTTTTATCTGCTTGCTTTTTAGATTAACTCATCACTATAGATTTCCTCCAAAAAAAAAAAACTCATCATTATAGATTTTTTGATTTGTTGGCGTTTGTGGAGTTGAATTGATAAAAAATTTAAAATTTTGACGGATAAACAACTAAAGTTAAAAGAAATAATATAAGAGAAATGAACATTAGAAATTCATAGTGGTTCAAGTATAATAAACCTTACATTTATTCTCCAACCTCGATTAAGATTTTTATTATACCTATCTTTATATAATGGAGTTTTCCAAATTCACTCCTAACTTAGTGTTATGATTCGCACTCAACCTTATAAGTATTTTCTCAAGACTCACATTCAAACCATTTACAAGTATTTTTTCAAATCTCATAATTAAACCTATATAAGAATTTTTTATTGCTCACTCTCAAATCCAATTTTCAAGTATTTAAGATTCACATCAAACCCAGTTTCCAACCTCGATTGAGATTTTCACTATAATTATCTTTATACAATAGAGTTTTTTAAACTCACTCCCAAGTTAGTGTTTTAGCTCGCACTTAAACCTATATTTTTGTGACTCACTCTCAAACCTAATTTTCAAGTGCTTAAAGCTCATACCAAACCTTACAATAGCCTTCAAGACTTTACAATTATCTCAAAAGAATAAAAAATGATGTTTAAATGAAGTGCAAGGGTTTGACCACAAATGATATTAGTTCTCTATGTATTAAGGACCTTTGGAGGGGGTATTTATAGTATTCACCCTCCAAATGACCGTTGCAAAGGAATTATGGCTAAATTTTTTTTCTAATAGCCAGAAAATTTGCATTTAATATATTGTTATACTAAAATCACAATCATAACATAAAATTCGTGGTTAGAACAAGAAATTTGAGATTGTTATTTTGAACTGTTTCTAATAGCTAGTTGCAGAATGGTATTTCCTCATAGGTTCTTCAATTATTTGTTGGAGCCGTTTTTTCCTAATTAAAATGTCACAGTCGCAACTCTAAGATAGTGAACACGATTTGCCTTTCCCGATCAAAATCATGGTCACGATCTTGGTCGCAATTTAGGTATTCAAACCATCTTGGTCACGATCTGGAGGTCTTGATCGCGTTTTCCATTTTTAGGGGGTGATTTTTCAAGTGCATTTCATGATTTAGAAGATTTTCTAATTTGTTGAGTCTAAACATTTTTCTAACTTAATTTTTTGTAAAAGTACACTTAATTTAGATATTAGTATTGTCTAATTTAATTGTCAAGTCAAAATAGAGAATAAGTAAATTAGACACCTAACATAGGTCAACGTGATTTAATAAATATTGAAATCACTATTTTTAACCTTATGAAGTTCAAGAGTGAAATTTAAAGATAATTCATTTAAAAATTATTTAATGATAAAAATAATTTAGATTTTTTTGCATTTTTTTACAATTATAGTCAAATCTTTTAGAACATAGTATAATTTTATTCAAAATTTACATCAATCGTAATATAATCAAAATCTAGAGTGAAATTTTATATCCTTTACTAAAATAATTATTATTTTTGTGAATGGCATAATCAATTCAAAATTTTAAAAAATAGATAAAATTTATAAATAATTGATAATTAAATTATAAATAATTTTAAAAATAAATTTATTTTTTTCATAATTGATTGATTTTAAATCTAATAAATATTTTTTATAATATGCATGATAGTTATGTAATATCAAATTATTTAAATTTTATTATGGATTAAGATTTAACCTTTTTATTTTTAAAAAAGAAAGAAAAAAAGATCTACCAAATACCAACTTTGTGTTGCCCCTCCACCCACTACTTGACAACAGGGAGGATGTTGTTAGTAACGAATTTCTCAAATTAAGCAAATTAAATCAATTCTAAATAGTTCAAATCAAACAACCTTGAAAAATAAAATCAATTATATTTTAAATTTTTTTTTTAGAAATTGAACAATTGTATTGGACTATAGTAATAAATAAATTAAATGAACTTAAGTCAATATAAAATAAAAATAATATAATGTATAAGATATTATATTAGAGTCTTTTTAGGATGAAAAAAAAAAGAATTAATGAGATTAGCCTAACGCTTTGTGTGGCATGACAAAATTAAATTATAATTTAGTTTGACCATTAATATAAATTTGTTAATTAATAAATTTAATTTAGTAAAATAGATTATTTGAAAAAAAAAGTTAAATTATAATCTCATTAAAAAAAAGTCAGTATAATTAGTGTCTAACTAAAAAATTAATAAATTATAATTTTTTTTCATTTTACTCTTGATTTTTGCCACATCCCGTTTAACCTTTGCTTCTTTTGTTTTTTTTTTTTTTTTTGACAAAATCTTTACTTCTTCAATGTGAATGCAACCATTCACATTTTGTTCATCAACAAGAGCCATTCACATGTAATAATCCATTCCTCATCAAATTTTCTTCATTAATCTACTCAAAGAGGCATATTGAGTTTTTTTAAAAAAAAAATAAAAGAAGAGATTGAGATTTTTGTGAAAGTTTTCATTAAATATTCTAATGGTTTTGAGGATTATCAAGTGTCTCTTGAAGGTGAGTAGATCTACTTTATTTCTTTTGAGATATTTATTGTCAATCTAAAATATTTAATTTGATATAGATGGATTCAAACAAAATGAATTTAATGAATTAAATTGAAAAGCGAACTCTAAAATTGCAATTTGAAGTTTTACTTTAAATTAAATTAGAAAATTTATCTAGAGCATTAATTTAATTATGATAAATAATTATATACATATATATCATACATATTTTCAATATTAAATGATCTTGAGGAGCAGCTATAGCAAAATAAGAGATTTAAATGAGTTTGATTGAATAATTGTGACAATTTTGTGGAGACAGATTTTGAGTAGTAGATTAAAAATTTTATACTAGAAGGTATAAAGATTTTTCACCATTGATCTTGTTCTATATTTATGGTTTGAATGTCTAATATTACAAATTAAAATTTGAGATTGATCCAACGATGAAAAATGTACTTAAAGGATTAATATCAGAAGTTGTTTGATTATGGACTTGTATAGGATTGTTATGGAAAATAATTAATTTGAAATAGTAAATAATATTATCTTTATCTAAAAATTTATATAAAGTATCTTCAATATGTCTAGTTGTATATATATTAATTTGAGAATTTTGAAATAGATCAAATATAGATTTAATATTTTGTTTATTCATTGTCCTGTAGAGACTGCGAGGTAAAATAATGCATTTTTAGTAATTATTTGGGTCACGAAATAACCTCAATTTGATTTCAAATTTTATATGTAGTATTTTGGATATATCTAAATTTATGTATAATTTTCTTAAAATTTTTAGAGTAAAATTGATAAAGATTATCATACTAAATTTAATTATTATTTTATCCAGAGTTATGTTTAGGACAACTTGCTAATACTTAATAGGATTGTTTGAGTTAGGAAATTAAGAGATTTATTAGGGCTACTTATTTTTTTTATTTGAACATCCAAAGCTATAGAAATAGTTATGTATGTATATATATACATATATCCAATACATATTGAATGCGGACCTTGATTTTACAAGATGGTTTCGACTAATGATAATGTGGAAGGAGGGAGTTTTAAATAGGTAGAGTATGAAAAGATCTTTTGTGAGGTTTGTGTTCAATATTATTTGAAGAATGGATGTGAACTATTTAAATGGAAGGAGGTTAGCAAAGAGCTTGAATCTATTGCAAAGGTGAAAGTTGCACATATGGCTTACAAAAATAAGTATGATAAAATGAAAAGAGTTTGAAAAATTTGAAAGTTTTTTATGTTTAAGGAAACTGGCCTAGGCTGGGATCCTACAACGGGGAAGTTGAGTTGTTCAGAAGAGTGGTGGGAGAAAAAAAATTAAGGTTAGTTTAACTTTATACTCTTATTATTAATATAAATAAAAGTTATTTAGAATAATCTCACTAGTAACCTTGTTTAATTTGTCCTCTTTTCATAGGAGAATATTGATGTTAAAAAGTTTCACTATAAATCACATGATCCTAAACTTTTTGAGTTACGAAACTCAACTTTTTTATGACACTTGTGTTAATGGGTTAGATAATGTTGCACCCTTAATAAATCCTAATGTGGTACAACCTCTACAAGTAAATGTGAATGTTAATAATGTGGAAGGAGATGAAGAAAATGATGAGGAGGTTAAAGAAAATGTTGAAAGTGTTGGAGAGCAAGTATATTCATAATATAGTCAATATACTTCTCATATGGATAATTTATTAAGGGAAAAGCATTGTTTTTTCAATCATTTCCTGAATGAGGTAAATGATTCTAATGGTTCTCAAATACCTAATCAAGATCTTAGCGGTACCTATGTACCCAGACAAGCTTCCAGTGGTCCCTGAGTACCCAGCCAACCTTTTAGTGATACCTAAGTACCTAGGCAAGGTCTTAGTAATGGTCATATATCTAACCAAAGTGATGGCAATAGAAGATCTGCACAAACTCAATCTACTAAACCCATTCAAATGAAGCGTAAAAGGAGACAATCAATAGGCTCGACAATGTTATCTAGTACATTGATTACTTTGGTATCAAATTATGATGAAGCTTTACAAATAATGAAGTTAGAAAGTAGTGTGAGTTCTTAACCTAGCACTAATTCCCATGTTGGTGGAACAATGAGTATTATCAATCATATCGTTGATAAAAGTGTTTTGAAGAAGACTAGTGAATTATGGTGCTTTGCATTTACCTTGATCTCGAATGAAGTGAAAAGATAAATTTTTATGCAAATGCAAGATGATGATTCTAAGAAAGATTGGTTGATGTATTTGCATGCGAACAAGTGAATGTTTATTTCATTCCATCATTATCAAATTCTAGTTTTAATGTTGGTTGTAACTTCAATTTGATGTGACTTTGTTGAATATCTAAACTTGGACATGTATTTATATTACTACTTTTGGATTTTGAAATCTTGGATATGCATTTCTATTATGTACTACTTTTGGATTTCAAAATCTTAGACATGTATTCGTATTGTGTATTAGTTTCTTTATATGATTCATTATAGCTTTGACGATACTTATATATTTTTTTAATTATGTGTTTTTACTTTATGATTATTAGGAACTTCATGGATCTTGAGAGAAAAAGAAAAAGAAGGGAAAAACTTTGTCATATTATGATGTCAACATGTGCAATAAGTGTTCCTTTTACATATATGTACAAAGAGCCATGTAGCACTTCACTTCAAAGAATAGAGGATTGGAAGAATGGACATCTAATTAGATGTGTGAATGCATTGAGAATGGATCAAAGTACTTTTATTCAACTATGTGAAGACTTAAAATTGAAAAATGGATTGAAATCTAGTAGGAGAATGTCAATTGCAGAGAAAGTGGGTATATTTGTATATACATTAGCCATGGGGGCCTCTAATATGGATGTTGGAGAGCATTTCCAACATTTGGTGAGACCATAAGTGGAACATATCATGAAGTTCTAGAAGCGATTAACAGTAGAAGTAATGGTTGCATTAGGCTTGCACATGATATGATAAGACCAAAAGATCCAACCTTTCAATTTGTACCGTCTCATATTGCCAATGATGAGTGACATATGTCGTATTTCAAGGTAAATAGCAACATTGAAATATTGTTTACCTATTATTTCATGATTTGTTTACTTGTTACATAAATATTTATATTTTATCAAATAGGATTACATTGGATGTATTGATGACACCCATATAGCTGCATGCATTCCCAAAAAAGATCAAATGCGTTATAGGGGAGGAAAGGAATCCCCACTTTCAATGTCATGACGACTGTGACTTTGAGATATTCTTCACATTTATATTAGTTGGGTGGGAAGGATCAACACATGATACACGTGTTTCCCTTCATGCGATTAATACACCATGATTGGACTTTCCAAAGTTGTAGTAAGGTATTAGTGTTGAAAATTTTTCTTCCCATAAGATTTATTTAAAACAATTATATAAAATTTATGTTTCTCCTTTTGACAGGAAGATATTATTTGGTGGATACAAGATATCCATATAAACGAGGGTATTTGGTGTCATATCTGAAAATAAGGTACCATCAATCTCAATTTGAACATGAGCCGCCAACCAAACACATTCATCTCTTCGAAGTTGTATTAAAAGATCATTTGGAGTACTAAAGAAAATATGGAGGATACTTAACAGAATATTTCAATTTAGTGTATCGACCCAAATTGATGTTATAATTGTTGCATTTACATTGCATAATTATATTAAAAAAACTTTGAATATGACATGATGTTTACTATTCTTGAGTAAAATCCAAATTATATAATGAACTTAAAGATACTAATGATATTGTCATAAGCAATGAAAGAGACATTTACGAAAATGAAAGTGATTTGGATAATATTGTATCTTTATTATGGAGCATTAGACGATAAAAGACGAACGTATTTATTTTTCTAGGTTGAGATATTTAATATGGTTATTGTATCATTTAATATGTATATATATTAATAATTCATTTGTATTATGTATTTAAGAAGATTTTATATAATAGTTTGGATTCTTTAAAAAAAATATATAATAGTGTTGATTAATATAAATGTGTTCTTTTATATCATTTTACATTTTTCAGCTACTTTTTAAACTATTTTTTCAGACACTTTTATATCAATAGCTAAATTATTAGTTACAACAAGCTTATCAGTTAGCAACAAGATTATCAGCTAATAACAATATTATCAGCTAATTTTTCCAAATAGAGCCTAAATTAACTTCATTTTGTTTAGACGTTCTTTTAAAAAATAGGAAATTAATTGATATAAATTAGTTAAAAATTTTTTATTCTCTTTCAAATCTCTAATTTGAGATAAAAAAAAAAAAAGTTAGATTTTTGAAAGTGAATAAATATAAATATTTAATTTTTTATTAAATCTCGTTTACATTATAAAAAATTATAAATAAAATTAATTTAATTTATATTTTACTCTTTAATTTTTTATAACATATTTCTATATAAAAACTGGGCAATCATTATTTTTTAAAAAAAAAAAAATTAAAGAAAGCATTATGAGCATTCCAGCTAATGTGTGTTCAATTTTTGTAAAAAGGTGATAACAATCAAAAAGCAAGATAATGAGTTGATTTGATTAGATTTTAAATTTTTAAATTGATTTGATTTAATTATATTTTAAAATCATATTAAACTGTGAGTTAGATTTATTTATTAAAAACATAAGTGATAATAGTATAATTTATTAAATATCATCTATAGTTCCCACCTACAGAAACCTCTCTTTGATTTTTTTTCTTGAATTACTGTTGATGGTTTTTATTTATCATCAGTAGTAGACAACTTTATCTTTTTGCTCTATATGTCTTCTTTTTTTCTCTTATAGTTTTTTTAATCACAATAAATAAGTAAATTATATTTTCATCTTATTTGTATGAATTAATTAGAATTTATAAATTTTGATAGTAAAATCTCTTATATTTTTTTAGTAGTGAATTTGGGAAAACATATAGCAAATTGAATACGTTTGAATATGCTATAACTGCTAAAGTTTCAATATTAGTGGCTTTTCAAAAATGAAAATAAATTTATTTGATTGAAAATTCGTTTACAATCTAATGTTAGATTTTATATTTCATTTTAGTGATAAAATATTATGTGTGTTCTGTTTTATTTTCTTATGTTTTGTTTTGTTTTATTTAATAAAAGTTTGTTTGTCTTTTTTTATAAAAGTTTGTTTACTTTTCATCATGAGAATTAATATGAGTTTAAGTTTAATATTTAAAAATTAGATTTGTTTAATGATTCATCAAATGATAATGAAGTTGATACGTGGTTTAGAATAGTCATTAAGTGAAACGTATTTTTTGTTGATGCACCAAATGTATTTAAAATATTGTATATAATCATTTCACATAAATTCAGAGGAAAAAACTTATTCTTATAATAAAATTTATATATATTTCTTAAACGAATTTAAATTTAATTTTTTTTGTTACAAATAGTATTTATTAAATTTTATTAACGAATTTTTTTATTTTAACAAATATAATTTATTGTCTAGATTGTAGCGAAATAAATTGGTTGGATTCACGTGGTTTTTTCCTTTTTCATGATTGATCCAACTATGAATTGTTCTGTGATTTGGTTAAACAAAGCAACATTTAAAGGGTAGCGATTGGTGTCATTCAATGAATAAAATTAAAAATTATATTTTGTAGTATTATTGATTAATTTTATTAGGTTTGGACAGATTTTAAATTTTTAAATATTTTTATAATTATTTAAATAAATCAATTAAATCAAATTCACGCAAAGGGCACCTTTTAAAAACAGTGTCTGGAATCATATTCTGTGGACCCATTTAGCACTATTTTTTTTTTTTCCGAACAGATATTTGGTACTGATTTCTTTATGAAGTAGTCCCGCATCATCAAGATCAACGACTATCGTTGCGATGGTTAAGGAGTCCATGTTAGAATATGCTCTAAGGTTGTACCTAATTATAATTATTTACTGAAAATTTTGACGCTTTCCACCGCATCGGAACTTTTTATCCAGTAGTGTGATGTGAACTGGCCAACAACTTCCCCACTCCACTGTATACACACGCGCCTCTGTTAATTTTTATGTTGAAAAAGAATTAGCTGACGAATTAACATGGAATAATATCTAAATTATTTTTTATAAATATGTTTTTGAGAAAATTTTTAAGAATAATAAAAATAATAAAGAATTTAAAATCTTTGAATTCTGTCATAATGCACTACTTAGTTTTTTTTATTTCAAAAATACACTATAAAATTTATGTGTTTTTTTTATGTCATTAAACTAGTTAATCATTTTATCAAAATTTAATCATTTTTTATTAGTTAAAAAATATAAAAATATTAAAACTTCATAGATTTTATTATTATAATATACTATTTCATTACACACTTTTTAAATATGTTTAAACTCTTGTATTTTCACACTCAAGTATCATTTTATTATATTTTAACTATTTTTTCATTAGTTAAATATGAAAAATCAATATAATTTATTTAACATCATACATATCCTTTTAGATATATTCTTATTGTTATATCAATCATATATATATATATATATATATATATATATATATATATATATATGATACTAAGGATGAGAAATTTTTTAAATATATATAAATAGTCTAAATTTTTTTTTCTCAGTTCTTTCGTTTGATGGCTCCTTTTCTCCTTCCCCCATCAGGAATTTTCCAAATCTCTAATAAAAAATATGAAAAAAAAAAAATCAACTGTTTCAATTACACTTGATTTTTTTAAAAAAAAAGAATCGGCATGACAATCATAGATGCGTTGTGGAAGATTACGGTGGAGCTTGATTCGCAAGCCGCAGTTCTTGATCAAGCTCGCTAAGAAGTCCATCGTTCACATCTATTTGGAAGTTAATTTAAGAATTATTTATTTTACCTCTCATTAGATGCTAGAACTAATTATTAATTATTATATTTAGTCATTAATTATTAATCAATATTAATATTTAATAAATTTATTATTAGTATAAACATAAATCTTGGATAATAAATATAATTTATAATTTAGATTTTTTAAAATAAATAATATATAATCATTCATTAAATATTTTTTTAAAAAAATTATAAATTAAACTTTTCATTAATCATGAATAAAATAATGTTTATGTTGAAAAAATTAAATCATATATTAAATATAAGTAATGTAATAAAGTTAAATAATATACAATTCATTATTATTAAATAAAATAATATTAAAAAATATTATATTAAAATTAATATAAAAAATTAAGATATATTTATCTTTCTTTTATTTATAACGTATAACTTATTGATGAAAAGTAATAAAAAAAATATTTTTTAACTAAAATTGTTGGATAACCTACTAGTTACCAACTTAATTTTTGAATGAAATATAAATTAACAAAACACTTCTTTTAAAGTAATGAATTATGATAAAATTCATTCTGATTTTAATATTTACTATAGTTTTCAACTATTTATTTATTCGCATTTTTATTGTTTGTATCCCTAAAAAATAGTAATAAAATTTTTTTATGGTCAAAGAAACATTAAATTATTCAAAAAAGTATTTTTATTTTCCAAACAGATTAACAAGATACTAAATAACCTATAATTAACGAGGTAAATAATATGAGATAAATACATATCATGAGTTATCAATAACTATTAGTCATCCTTAGATGGGGTTGGGCATTGTTGTTGAAAAAATATGATTCTTTTCGTTTTTATTTCACAAAAAATAATTTACCTGTGAAAAATATTTTATGAATAATATATTTCTCGGTGTTTGGATCGTAATATAAAATATTAATTTTTATGTTGATTTATAAAATTATAACAAAATTTATATAATAAATATTTTATATTTACACTATTTATTATTTAAGATAAGAAATAAATATATTAAAATGAAATTTTTTTATGGCTTTCACTTATTACTGATGATTACTGTCAATCAACCATAACCGGTGACGGTATCGGTAGCTAATGATGATCAATAATAGTAAATATATATATTTATATACTTTATTTTTCATTCAGATGAGTTTATCAAAATTCGAAAAATGACTTCTCATTTTTAAAATAGGAACTCATTTTTTAAAAAAATGACTTAGTTTTCCCTTTTACTGAGAGAATATTTTTTGTTGACTAATTTTTTCGGATGCACTAAATAGAGAAAAATGCAAAAAATATTTTCTTCAAAACAAATGAAAAATAAAAATTAAAAGAGATTCTCTTAATTAAGTGAAATATATTTTTCATATGAGTTTTATGAATAAAAAATTATTATAAAAAGCTACCTATTAAAAATTTTATCAATAGTAATTTTATTTATAAAATTTGTATTAAAAATTTATAAATATTTAAAAAAGGAATTTCTTTAAATTTTTATCATAAAATCAAAAATTTTTAATAGCAATTCCAGTACACTCGTAATTGCCGTTACCATTGTGATCATCAAGGGCCACTGTTGGACACTAGCAAACAGTGATAATTGTAAAAATTTTACTTTTATATGAATTTTTTTTTGCATTCAATTTTATAGTATAAATATTTGTTATAATATAAATTGAAAAAAAATATTTTTGATATACGTCAAATATTATAAAATAATTTATTATAATTTTAATATACAATTAATATAACAAAAAATAAATTATTTTTTTAAGAATTAGTTTTCAACAAAATTTCTACAAATAATTTTTTTTCCGTAAAAATTATAGTTTTTTTATCAGTATCAAGTAACAAAAACAAAATTAGTGGCCTCAAAATGCGACTTAGACTTTTTTTTCTCAGTTCTTTAGTTTGATGGCTCCTTTTCTCCTTCCCTCATTAGGCAATGCCCAAATCTCTAATAAAAAATATATAAAAAAAAAATCAACCTGTTTCACTTACACTTGATTCTTTTTTTTTTTTAAAAATGTTGACACGACAATCATAGATGCGTTGTAGAAGATTACGGTGGAGCTTGATTCGGAAGCTGCACTTCTTGGCCAAGTCGCGAAGTAAGAAGTCCATCGTTCACATCTATTTGGAAGTTAATTTAAGAATGATTTATTTTACATCTTATTAGATGCTAGTTGCTAGAACTAATTAATAATTATTATTGTTAGTTATTAATTATTAATTAATATTAATATTTGATAAAACTATTATTAGTATAAATATAAATTTTGAATAATAAATATAATTCATATTTTATATTTTTTAAAATAAATAATATATAATCATTCATTAAATATTTTTTTAAAAAATTTATAAATTAAACTTTTCATTAATCATGAATATAATAATGCTCAGGTTGAAAAAAATTAAATCATATATTAAATATATGTAATGTAATAAAGTTAAATAATAAACAATTCATTATTATTAAATAAAATAATATTAAAAATATTATATTAAAATTAATATAAAAAAGTTAAGATACATTTATCTTTTATTTACAACTTATGATTCATCGATGAAAAGTAATAAAAAAATATTTTTTTAACTAAAACTATTGGATAGCCTACTAGTTACCAACTTAATTTTTGAAATGAAATATTCATTAACAAAACACTTCTTTTACATTTTTTACAAATTAAAAAGATAAAAAGACCCCTCATAAAAAGAAAAATAAATATTCCTAAATGCAGATTGCATGACTTTTATATTATGCTTATAATTTAGATTGCCCTTGCATCGATTAAACTATAAAAATTGTATTATTATTATTATTATTTAAATAAAAAATATCATACTAAAATTGAATATTAAATTTTTAATCTCTAAATGCGTATGAAATAAAATAAATTATTAAAATATATATATAATTATTATCCTGAAATCATTTGTAAAATTTTCTTAAATATTATTTACTTTATTAGGTTTTTTGTATTAAAAAAAAAGAAAGAAAAAGGAATGTTTTGGAAAACATAAATTAGTGGAGAGAGAAAAGAAATCCATAGCAAAACGCATTCGCAAATGGCCCACATTCCCACTCGCCACACGCAAACGCGTCAATCTGACATGCGCGTGACATAAACATTCCCGTCGTCTGTCAAAGATCAATAGCTAATTTTAGCCTATCGCCATATTCGTGACGCCATCACACCAACTCCTCATGACGTCATACACAAAAGTCCACATGTAACGGCTCAAAATTCTTATGCCCCTACAAAAAACTTTCACTGCCTGTCAGAGCAACGAATATTAAAAAAAAAATTGTCAATATAATATTAGTTTCCTCCTTCATGTAAATTTCAGCGAAATAATTTAATAGGCTATTACTTACTTTTTCTTTTCCTTTATAAAATTTCCTGTATATTAGCAGAATAGCCGGAGCACATTTCGGTGGTCGGCGGCAAGTGATGGACAGCAAAGGCAAAGACAAAAGGAGGAGGACCGACAAAGATTCCGATGAAGCGACGAAGACTAAAAAGGTGAGGCAGAAGGATCGGGACCAGGATCCGGAGATGGACGCGAAAACGGAGGCTGAGGTGGAGGAATTCTTTGCGATCTTACGCCGGATGCAGGTGGCCGTCAAGTACTTCGAGAAAGGAAATGGAGAAGACTGGCAAGCCGCGGTGGAGGCTGAGGTGGTTGCGGTAGTCGGCGGTGGTTGTGAGGTTGAGACCGAGAAGGTTGAGATCAAGAAGAAAGAGATGCCGATTATGGATTTGAACGCCTTGCCGGAGGTGGACAATAATGAGTGATGCGATGTCGGCCGCCGTGCCCGATGGTGGAGAGTTGGGCCACGTGACAGTAGGTTTTTTCTAATTTTCTTTTCTCTTTGTTTAATACTATGCTTAATCATTCCGCTAAATTAGCTTAACGGAGAGAATTACATGAAAATCATCTTTTATCTAAGTAATTAATAAATCATATATATGTTCAATGAGCTGATTATTCACTGTTCCCAAAAACAAAAAACAATAGATTATTCTCATGAGTGGCTATGAACAATCTTTGATTTTATTGAGATGTCTATTTCATTGATATTTATTATTATTTTTTAAAAAAATTAATGGTTTAAATTAAACTCTGATTTCTAAGATCAGTTTTTGGTTTTGTGATTTAAAAATTATTTAATTGTCAACATGTGTTTGATTGTAGAATTAATATTCAATTTTTTTTTTTTGCGTGCGCACATTTTATAGTAAATTTAACTTAGATTGAGATTCGAATTCTCGGTTCTTGCTTTTTTTTTATTGAAAGATTCGTTTTTCTTGACTCTTGTTGGGCATTAGTATCTTCCTGCGGAAGTTGACTATTTTTCTGTTTACGCAAACATCGGAATTCCTGTTGAAAAAGGGACAATTTCAATGTCATTATCGAGAAATTTCTGAAAGAATTAGCACAAGAAGACCATGGTTAATATAAATCCAACTGTAAGGTATTGTTTGACACAGGGTAACTGGGGGAAGAAATTGTACTTCTTAAGCCTATGTTTCAGAAATTATTTTTATTTTTCTTCATTTATTTTTTTCTTTTCATGTTTAGATAAACGATGAAAAATAAATTTATTTTTCCTTTTCAATATAAAAATATAAATTTAGCATAATTATTTTTAATCATTATATTTTCTTTCCATTTTAGAGGAAAAATAAATAAGAAAAAATAATAGTTATTTTTATTTCTTTCTTATTTTCTTTTTATTTTTAAATAATGAAAAATTATAATCAATTTTTATTTTTTCTCATTATTTTCTTTCGTTCCGTCTTTATTTTCCCTCCTCACGTTTGATACGCTTTTCAAGAAATTGATTCTAACAATCAAACAAGGCCTTACTATAAAAAGTAGAAGATGGAACTGTGCTAGTCATCTTCAGTACAAACTTTGTATTAATGTTATTAGATCATTTGAAAAAAAAAAACAAAATTGTGGTGTTTATCATGATATGATATTTCTCTTTCATATAAATATTTATTATTAATAGTCATAGTTAGTTATAGGCATTTATCACCATTTAGCTGAGTGATTAGGTGAAACTTATAAAAAGGTGTCATTTTTAATAT
This sequence comes from Omphalea diandra, assembly GCA_949677035.1. Classification (NCBI taxonomy): domain Eukaryota; kingdom Viridiplantae; phylum Streptophyta; class Magnoliopsida; order Malpighiales; family Euphorbiaceae; genus Omphalea; species Omphalea diandra. The sequence continues at coordinate 7,068 of CATIWR010098689.1, read as the reverse complement.
ATTTTTTTACATTAAATACTAAAGTTTATCTAAATTTTGAAATTAAAATTAAGGGTGATGCTAGATGACTTAATTATGTCTAGCAAAGTTAAGAATAATTCTAGCATCTTAGAATAATTACTTTTTCTTTTTAAATGATAACCAACTTTTTAAGGAAAAAAGTTGAAAAGATATTATTGCTCAATTTTGTCGGATGCAATTATGTGATTAAACATTATCTTAGAATTAATTATATATATTAATTAATTATTATTTTCTTTATTGAGCGAATAACATTATCTTTTAGATAAGTATTCATTATTAGTAATCATTCTTATCTATCGACACTTATCATTAAGTAGCCGAGTGATTAGGTGAAATTTATAAAAATGTTTCATTTTTAATATATTTTTTATATTTAATAATAAAATTTATATAAATTTCGAAACTAGAATTAAGGGTGATGCTAGATGACGTAACTGTGTCTAACAAAATTAAGAATAATTCTATCATCTTAGAATAATTACTTTTTCTTTTTTAAACGATAACCAACTTTTTAAGGGAAAAAAGTTGAAAGGATATTATTATTGCTCTCAATTTTGTCAGACGCAATTATGGAATTAAACATTATTTTAGAATTAATTATGTATATTAATTAATTGTTATTTTCCTTATTAAGCGAATAACTTTAATTGGAATGGTACTCTAATTGCAACTTATCCTCCTAGCTTTTATTCTTAACACATTCACTTAGGAAATTTTATGATAATCTGAAGTTAGCAAGTTTCTTAAGGAAAAGGATTATTTGTAATCTGATATATTTAGTTAAACAAAAAAAAAAAAACTATAAATTGCTCCAAAAAAAACTAGAAATTTCGAATTTACGGTATTCTCTTTTTTAAGAGAGAGAAAGATCAGGATAATATCAACTTTTGCTATAATATTTGTAAGCCCACTTGCCCAGCTCAAATTTGAGGGCCTATGTAACAGATCATCAAGTTCAACTACACCAACATCGAGGCCCAAAGGGCTAAGGTATTAATATGCATATCGATCCTTTTTTTTTTTTTTTTGTATATATAATTTATTTTTCCTAAACAAAAATTGTGCTTCTGAAGAAAAATGAACCAGTCTTTCTATGCCATCATAATAGTATACATTTTCAATTTCTTTTTACAAATTAAATTGATGTATTTCACATTTACTATTGTCCAAATTGAGTGTTTTGATTTTTTTCAATAGAATTGCTATATATATATATATATATATATAATCTAATTATTTATTGATCCACAAGCTTAATAAAATTTGAATCGAGAATTTTACTTCATTTTAAATTCAAATAACTTTTTTCATGTGTTAGAGTGGAGTGAGTTTAGATGGATTATCACCCCTAACTAAAAAACAGGAGAGCTTAATATTTTTTTGAAATTCAAAACAAGCTTTATTAATCATGAAACGAAGCCTCCTGCAACAAGAGAGCTTCAACACAAAATGGAGCAACAGCCCAAGTGGTCAGGCTAAGGAATGAGCTACCATTTAGGATTTTCTTTTAATAAACTGGACTTAGAAATTAAGTCCTAAAGAGAGCAAACTCAGACATTCTTCAATGACAATACCAAACTCTGACCAGTCCAACTTGGGACACCTGATATGATCCACAGCAGGCATCGAATCCAACCCAAAGGTAACTGAGGACATCTGCTGATCGAGCACCCATCTCAGCACTTCAGCTACTTAGAATTCGATAAAGATTTTATACTTAGAAGAAGTGTGAAGCTCCAATAACATAAATAAACCATGTGCTTATATTTGATTAAACGATGCCGTCTACCCTTTGGACATCAATATTAAAGCATAAAGTGTGTCTTGAACAAAGGGTTTATGATTCATGTTTAAGATCTTTTTTTTTTTTTCTTTATGTTTTCATGATTTTACAGTTTAGAATTTTTGTTAGAAGTCATAATTATTGTAGCTCAATTCAATGAATAAACAATGCAACCAACTAAAAATTAAAAAAAAAAGTGATGAAGATACTTTTATATATTAATTTTACTAATTATTAAATGAATTGCTCAAAATTAATTTGAAAGTGATCATATTACATAACAATTTTTAGAAAAAACTGATAAAAGCTAGATCAAATTAAAGTAGAGTACATATTTAAAATTGCAATAAATATGTATATTTTTATTTTAAAGTTTGATGGAAGGATAAAAATTTTGATAAGTATGACTTATTTATTTCAGAAAAAGATAAAATTGTATATTATTAGTATGTATAACATTCCTAATTTTATTTAAAGAGAATATATCAATATGATAACTAATTCATTCAGTGTTCATTAAAAAAAAAAAAGAAAATCGATATGAAAACTAATAACTTATCATGGGTAAAATTATACAGTGGATGTGAATTTATTAAGGAAAATTAATCTCTTCTTTTGTGTATAATATATGATTATTATACAATAGATGCATAAACGATTTGTTGGCATTGGATTGTTGCTTGACCATAATTTTTTTATATATTTTATTAATATCTAAAATATGATCCTGTTAAATGATTATATATTTTTTTATATTCATTAGGATATAAATATTAACAATTTGCCACCTCATGTCATTGAAAATAACATTGATGTATCATTGACACAAAATTAATGGAATTTTTTTTAATACTTTATTATTGATTTAGATGTTAAAATTGATGGGCTGGAAAGACATTGGAAGTAAAATAATGTAAGATTGATTGGCGTTAGTATAATGTTATACTTTAATTATTATATTAATTGAAATTTGTTCATTCTATATTATTATATATTCTATTATAATTATAAAAACTGTAATATCAGAACTACAGAAATCTTACCAAAATTTATAATAAATGCTGTAGAAGCTAGTGCTATCCAAGAACAATTAACGGATCTAAATTTGCCAACGGTTATAAATTATTTATGAGTAGACTGAAAATAACAAAGAGAAAAAAGATGCATCGGAATATATGGAAACATGGAAAATTAACAGAAACAACTTTTTTCTTTTTTGGAAAATTGACAATTTTTTCATATAGAAAGACAAATACTTACTTAAAAGAAAAACAATAAATCTTTTGATCTTGAAGAGGAAGGAACAAACATAAATTGAAAAAATTATATATTTAAAAAAAATAACGAGATTTTTATTCATATTTTTTTCATATAGTATTTATAAAAAGAAACTATTTGTACAATCTAATAATGACATATTAGTTTAGCTCTAAAATCATATTATTATATTTATTATGAGTGTTTTTATGAATTTGCAGCTTTGTTGATTATAAAAATTATTGTAAGATATGATTTCGACCGATCTCAGCTTTCTTACGATCTTTAAAATCTATTATATTTTATAATATGTTAGGTGTTGAGTTCAGTACCAATTCAAACGTTTAATAAGATGTTAAAGCTTTTGGTAGAGGTCCCAACAAACTAATGAAGAGATTCTATGATTTCATTATTAATGAAATTATAAACTATAAAGAGAAAAATTTGACTTCCCACCAAAAGAGAAAATATTAACTCAATACTGTGGTATGGTTATTGAATTTAGATCAAATTTGAAAGATGATTACCAATGATATATTTTCATTGACTTAGAAGAAAACAAATAAACTTTAATGATGAGAGATAAAATAAGCAAATATTTTATTATGAAAGCCAAAAAAAAGAAAAGAAATAAATTTACAATTAATAAAATATGTAGATGGCAGTTTTAACATTAACATTATGTTTGGATGGAGGAAAAATAAAAGAAAAAACAAGAGATGATTATAACTGTTTGGTTTTTTTGTGAATAAAAGGAAGATAAAAGAGAAAAAAAAATAATATTTATTTTACCTTCTTTATTTCCTCTCTAAAATGAAGAGAAAATATGAAAATTAAAGATAATTTTTTAGTATTTATTATAAATTTACAATTATGCTCAATATCTTTCTATTGAAAATTATGCCCTTTTCTTAAATAAAAAGTAAAATAATAGATATATAAGATAATACTTTTTTATACTTTTCAAAAAAGAGAAAATAAATAATATTTTTTTATAAATTTCAAAAAAGAGAAAATAAATTTATTTTCTTTTCTCTCTTTTCAATTCAAATATGAAGGAGAAAAAATAAAATATATCCTCTTTAAATAACTTTCCTAATATAATGTAAAAAAATAAAAATTTCAATTAGAGATGAAAAAAGAGAGAAGCTGCTAGCAATAATGAAGTAGTCTTCTCAATTCAAATATGAAGGAGAGAAAATAAAATTTATCCTCTTTAAATAACTTTCCTAATATAATGTAAAAAAATAAACATTTCAATTAGAGATGAAAAAAGAGAGAAGCTGCTAGCAATAATGAAGTAGTCACGTAATTTGGTAAGATAAGTTCACAACTATTGATGCAAATCTAAATTTACTAAAACACAGCAAGATGATAAGCTTATCGCCAATTTTTTAATTGAGGGCAACAAAAGCGATGTATGAAAAAAAAAAAACAAAAAAAAAAAAAAGAAGAAGTAAGAAGTCATATCAGATCAACATCAAGGTTTAAATTTCAGTAGCAATAATACTCTTTCCCATATTAAAAAAAAAAAAAAAATAATAATAATAATTGAAGCAGAATGGAGACAAGTGTTTATGAATTAAGATAATAATAGTCTATAATTAATAATTTGATTTGAGATATATCCATACAACCATAACCATCTGCCACTTGGCATAATATATGTTTCAAAAAAGTAGCAAGAAATGCATGGCCACCCCACAAGCATAATATCTCTGAAACCCACGATTTTTTCTAATCTCATGATAATTAATTAATAATTGGCATAAAAATGCCTGCCCTGTTTCAAAGGCAAAATATATCACCAGCATCACTAGAGTTTGTCATGCCGACTAGACCGACATTGCAAAGGAAACCACTGATATTATTGGACGGCAACAGTACTTAAGATTTATAATTTTCTGTTAGTGTCTAACTATTTCCTTTTTGTTTACATCTGGTTTACGCTATTGGGTGATTTTAAAATCGCATTTTGTATATTTTTTAATATAATTAAAAATATTTATTATTTCTGAATGTTAAGAATTTTAAATTTTTTTAAAAAAAGATAAAATGATACTTGGTCAATAATTATTGTAATTTTTTTAGAATAATAAGAAATATTTTATTTATAAATAATCATATGATTTCTATGAAAAAATAATCTTATGAATTAAAGTATTAATATAAAATTGATCATCAATACTACTAATAATTATATATTGGTTCAATTCTGAAATCATGATTTTATTTTCATTATGAATCTTTTTTTTACGACTTTGCATTTTTATTAATTATAGCGATCTCCACCAAATATGATATTATATCGCGATGTGAATTGAAATTCATATAGCATGTTACAACATACTTAAAAGACAATATCTAATAATATATTACTAAACAATCAATCTCAAATCACTAAAATTTTAAAAAGAAAAAGGAAACAAAAACTCTCAATAAGAAAAATAAAATAAAAAAATCTAAAATAAAAGCTCTTAAAGATAGATAAAAAAATAAAAACTAATAAATATAATAAAAAAACTCACTTTATTAAAGAAATAAAAAAAATAACTAACTGTTGATAGAATATATTAGTGGTAGTTTTAAAATATTGAAAAAGAATAATTTTTTTAGGAAAAAAAAAGATTTTTTAAGGTTTTTCTGCAGTGACAATAATAAAATTGCCTTATAATTTTTTAGTATATAATAGGTGAGTATAATTCAGCCAACGAAACCAATAATTCGTGATTTGATTTAGTCAATAATGCAAAAGGCAAGCTACAAAAACTTCCATATTGAATTATCTTAATTTATTTGAGATATAAGGTGACACATGACAATGACAATGTTTCATTAAAACGTCTAAATTAAGCCAATCACACCTTTATCATAGCATGATATAAGCAACCGACTGTGACGTTTTTTTTTTTTGTTTGATGTAACAAAAATGGAGATATTGTTGATTATGTTGGCTCATTTTGATATCTCATATCGAGAAAATAACAAAAGGGAAGAAAAGTTTGTTGTTATAAATAGAGTATTAATTTGTTCCGTTTAATAATCTCAAAATTATCTACTCATTTCTTAGACAATTTTCAATATTTCTCAATTCTCTGTAATATTTTACTTTGTAGTTTTTTTATTAATGAAATATAATTTTGGTAGTGTTCGAGGATGTAGGTATAATTGACTGAATCTCGTTAAATTCTGATGTTCTTATTTTTATCTTTATTTTTCAATAACTATTTTGTATGATATAGTTGTAGTGATATATTGTACTGTAAAATTACTATTATGGTAATTATGTTCAAAGAGGTTGGGTTTTAAGTTGTGACCGCTTCAATATTATTTGAAATCAACCTATAGTGTGATTTTTCAGTACAATTTTTCACTTTTCATTCACTTATAAATTTATTAAGTGAATTTATTAGATAAAATATTATCTTTATTTCACAACATATATGCATCACTGCTAAAAAAAAAAAACTCATCGACAAGTGGAAACTATGGTTAGTGAAAGGATGTGACATCAAAATGGAGCAAATAATAATTGAATAGGTCAAAATAATTGGGATATACATTATTTTCTTAATAGTGCCATTGGTTATTATTTTTTTAAATTCCTATGGGGACTTGAAGAACAAGTCATACCAACTTTTGGCGTTTTCAGTGACTTGATTGATTTATGGTTTTCGTTTGGACTAATTAGATGGTTACTATTATTATTGAATATTAATCCCCCCCTTCTTACAAGCTAACCCAGCTTTCCGTTCGTGCTTGAATTGAACGCCAATATAATATATACAACATATGGGACTTGTTTGGTTGGAAGGGTTTAACTTTTTATGGAATTCTTTTAGAAAAAAGTGACTATTTTCTTATTTTAGCTTCATTTGTTTGACAAAAAATAAATTTTTTAAAAATATTTTATAATATATATATATTTTAATAAAATATTTTTCGTGAAATAAATAGATCTTTGTTCAAATATTGTTTCTCTAAGAAGTACATAATTATTATGT
>CATIWR010098683.1:0-16060 GCA_949677035.1 Omphalea diandra | reverse complement strand
AAAAACTCCTAATTGCCTTAACTGAAGTCGGGGGTGGCAATTTAGAAATAGTTTCAATTTTTGCTCTATATACTTTAATCCCTCTATACGAGATTTTATGCCTTAAAACTATACCCTCTTGTACCATAAAATGACATTTTTTCCCAATTTAACACCAAATTGGTCTATTCACAATGTTTAAGCACTCTTTCTAAATTATGAAGGCATAAATCAAAAGAGTCACCAAAAACAGAGAAATCATCCATGCATACTTTCATAATATTTTTCACAAGTTCATCAAAAATTGCCATTATGCACTATTGAAAAGTAGTTGGTGCATTACACAATCCAAAAGGCATTCGAGATAAGCAAATGTACCATAGGGACAAGTAAATGTTGTCTTTTCTTGGTCCTCAAGAGCAATAGGAATTTGAAAGTAACCGGATAGACCATCTAGGAAACAACAATAAATATGCCCTAATAGTCGCTCTAGCATTTGATCTACGAAAGGTAAAGGAAGTGATCTTTCCTTGTGGCATCATTGAACTTTAGGTAGTCAATACATACTCTTCACCCGGTGACGGTTCTTGTGGGAATCAACTCATTCTTCTCGTTTGGAACAACCGTCACTCCTCCTTTTTTTGGTACTACTTGCATAGGGCTTACCCATGAACTGCCATAAATAGGGTAAATTACTCCTACATCAAGTAATTTAATCACCTCAGCTTTTACAACTTCTTTCATATTAGGATTTAGTCTCCTTTGTGGTTGCACAACTGGTTTAAAGTTGTCCTCCATGAGAATCTTGTGTGTGCAGAAAGAGGGATTAATTCCTCTTAAGTCTGAAATCTTCTAAGCAATTGCCCTGTTATGTTTTTTAAGTACAATTAAAGTTTCTCCTTTTGCTCCTCTTTCAGATGTGATGCTATAATCATTGGGAGCTTTGAATCTTTTCCCAAAATTGCATACTCTAAATGCTCAAGCAATTTCTTCAACTTTAACATAGGTAGGTCTTCAATGGATGGTTTTAATTTGTGCTCCTCACTCCTATCAATCTCCATAAAAGTTTTCTCCCTTATTATTGGTTCATTAGCCTCTAGATAGGCTGCTTGTTCACTTCTCACACCTTTTTTTTTTTTTTTTGTCTCTTCACCTTGAATAAGACAATGCTCTAATGGATTTTGAAAGATGATTATCTGCATATAATCAAAAATAGCAAAATCTATAAAATCAATGAAATAATAAGTGTCATCTTGATCAAATGAGTGTTTAAAAGCATCCAAAATTTTAAAGATCACTTCTTCATCTCTAACTCACACTAACATCAATCAAAGTTCTACTTGTAGCAAAAAATGGTCAGCCCAAAATTAATGGAACCTCAACATCGACATCCATATCAAGTATGACAAAATCAGTGAGAAAGATGAATTTGTCTACCTTCACCAACACATCCTTAATGATACCTCTAGGGTATTTAATTGATATATCAGCTAATTGAATACTCATTTTAGTTGGTTTAAACTTCCCTAATCCTAACTTAGCAAATAATTTATAAGGCATTAGGTTTATGCTTGCCCCTAGATCAGCTAAAGCCCTATCAATTGTCAAATCACTAATAAGATAAGGGATAGTAAAACTCCTTGGATTTTTAAGCTTTTGAGGTAGCTTCTTTTGTAAGATGGCTGAACATTGCTCACTAAGGATCACTGTAGGTAACTCCTCAAGTCTCTTCTTGTTAGCTAGGAGTTTTTTCAAAAATTTTACATACTTGGGCATCTGTGAAAGAGCTTTAACAAAGGGCAAGTTAATGGGGAGTTGAATAAAGAGTTCAATAAACTTACCATAATGTTCATCTAAGTGATCTTTCTTAAGTCTTGCAGGATATGGAATGGTAGGTTTGAATTCCTTAACTGGCTTAGGATGTGCATCACCTTGGTTTTAGGTCTCCGCTACACTCTTCTCCTCGACTTGAGCTTTAGATCCAGCTTGTAATTCTTTTCAGCTTCTAAGGGTGATTGCCTTCATATGTTCCTCAGGATTCGTCTCCATATTACTAGGCAAACTACCTTGTGGCCTTTCTAAAACCATTTTAGTAAGTTGTCCAATTTGATTCTTTAAATTATGGATGAAAGCTCCTTGATTTCTCAACCTTGTTTCATGATTCTTCAAAGTGGCATCTTGAGCTTGGAATTGAATATCAAAGGCTTGAATGAATTTGGTCATTAGCTCTTCCAAATTTGATTTCTTCTCTTAGGGTCGTTGTTGCTATTGTTGATAACTTGGTGGAGGATTATTCATTTGTTGCCCTTAGTTCCCCATGAGAAATTTAGGCAGTTTCTCCATCTTGGATTATAGGTGTTACTATAGGGATTATTTTGTGATCTTGGAATGTTCCCCATATAGTCCACTTGTTCTTGTTGCATTCCAATCATATTAGGATAATCTTGGCTTTTATGTCCCATTCCACACCAGTCACATTGCAACATTTGACCCATTTGTGGTGCTAAAACCAATCCATCAATCTTCTTATTCAAAGCTTCAACTTGACTTGCTAAAGCAGTGACTGAATCAAGATTATACATACCAGCAGGTTTGTTACTCCTTTTTTTTTGTTTGCCACTAATATCCATTCATTATCATCTCCTCAAATCAATGCTTGAGCACCATCAAGTGTCTTATTATTGAGGGAACCTTCTGCTGCTACATTTATCATTTGACGAGTCATATGATTCAATCCATAATAGAATGTCTGAATCTGAACCCAAGTATCCAACCCATGTTATGGGCATTTCTTCAACAAATCCTTGCATCATTCCCACGTCTTATAAAGTGACTTAGAATCCGATTGAATGAACGATGAGATATCATTTCTTAATCTTGTTGACTTCACAGGTGGAAAATACTTTAATAAGAACTTCTCTATTATCTGATTCCATGTAGTATTAGAACCCTTAGGAAGTGAGTTCAACCACCACTTGGCCTTTCCCCTTAATGAAAATAGGAATAACCTTAAACGAATGACATCATCCGTAGCTCCATTCATCTTGAAAGTGTCGCATATTTCCAAGAAATCAGCTTATTGAGAATTTGGATTCTCATTTGGCAAACCATTAAAATGTATTGACTGCTGCACCATTTGAATGATATTCAGCTTGATTTCAAAATTATTGGCTATAATAGTGGGTCTCATTATGCTTGTTCCAGCATCCATCACAGTGGATTTGGCATAGTTAAACATAGTCATTTGACGATCTATCATGATTACTATCTCTTGATTATGCTTAATCTTCTCTTAACACTTTTGTCTTAAATTTGATGAAAAGTTCTATTTATTTCAGGATATTCAGGTTCTAGCTCAATTGTGTTGCTTTGAGTCATATACTGCAAAAGTCCTTAAAAAGACTAGAAACCACAACAAAACTAAAACAAGAAGGGTAAAATGGGACGAAAAAATTATGAAAAAAGAAAAATTGGCTAAATTAATAGATATAAGGTGTTCCTAATATTTAGTCCCTGACAATGGCGCTAAAAACTTGATACGGTCTGAGGCTAACACCTATAGATCGAGTAGGCAAGTGCACCTATCAAGTATAGTATAGTGTAGGATTATCGAGTATCGATCCCTCAAGGACTAAAAGTGCTAGTATTAGCTCTTTCTCTATTATTTAACTGGCAATTTTAAGTGAATTAATTAACTAATAAAATAATTCAATAAACTAAAATAATGAAAATATGAACTAGAGAGTAGGAAAAAGGTGATCAATATGACAAATAGTACTCAAGTATTGAATCCCCCTAAGACTTATTAAGAAATTGATTTTTCAACAATACAATCTAATTCAATGTTTATGGAACCGTGGAAATTCCTTTAGTATGTTAAAGTTTTTCTCTAGATTATTAACATCTAATTTTAGATTGATTAATTGGAATCTCTTCCTAATTAAAACCCCTGAAATTGCATTATAGTTCATTGAATTTATCTATTAGCTTTGACCCTAATCTGAAAGATTTATGTTATCCTATCTATATGAGTACATGCAACTCCTTTCAATTGTGTTAAATCTATTTAATAACTTGATTTCTCAATCTAAGTTTAATTAATTAAAACTAGAATCAATATTATGGATATATCAATTCAAGAAAATAAAAAGCAAACACAATTGAATTCCATAAAATAATGAAAAGATTGTATTATCTAAAAAATCACAATTCAAAACTCATCTTAGGGTTCATTATACCCAAATTTCTAATTAATTTAGTTCATAATTAAATTACTAACCAACATCAGAATAAAGAGAAAATAAAATAGAAAAGTTTTTATTATATTCTTCAATTCTCTTTAAACTTGATAGTTGACCAATAATCCTTCTCATGTGGATAACTTCTTCTCCAGAAATAAAGCAAAAACTCTCTAATAATAATAATAATAATTCTTTCCCTACAAAGACTACCTCCTCTATTTATAGTCTTATATTCCCCTTTAAAATAGGAAAAATAGCATCCTCCACTAATTTGAATCATAACAAACCATTCTTCTTTTTTTTTTTTTAATAGGAGCCAGTGATGTTTCCCACAATTGCATAGACTCTCAGGCTCTTCCTAATTTGAATGGAGATTGCACTCAAACTCTATCTGAAAAATATCAAAATTGGTCCCTAAAACTTAAATTTCTATTTGGTCCTTGAACTTCTGAAACTACACAATTCCATCCAAAAAACTCTCATAATTCATCAATAAGTTCTAATTTCTAGGATTTTCTATAAAATTACAAAATACAAGCCCAAAATGAGACATTATCTGGATTTTTTTTTCAAATTAGACTTAATTAACAAAAAAAAAAAACTAGCCCTAAAAAAATACTAAAAATAAAGAACTATCATATATGCTTTTATATCATTTTAAAATTATGAATTGATTGAGAGGTGACTAGAGAAGGTAAAAGTCTAATGTAGACACTAGATTTTTAACTTAGGATATTCTAATTGAAAGATATAGATTCAATGGTTATTTCCTTAAAATTAGATTGCTTTTGACAAGGTTAGATCTTTTTAAAACTCTATAATATTTTTATGGTTCTAATTATAGTTAGCAAAATTAATTTATAAATTTTTAGGTTTTATTCCTAGACTCAATCAAAAGGAATATTAGACTAAAACCCTTTAGATGGGACTAAAATGGATAAGGATAAAATTGAACAAGAGTTAAAAGTTTAAGGGTTATCAAATCGAGGGGTGTGGAGATTATGGTTAGGAAAGGGTTCTTTGGAACTAGTTTGATTTTAAAGAACTCGCAATGTGTTCCTTAAAAGTAACTAACTTAGGTTTAAAGAAGCCAATGATGGGTTTCTTAGAACCAGCATGGGTTTCAATACAACACATGTAGGATCCATGCACTTTATAAAAAATGGAGAAGAAGGATTTTAGCAAAAAACAACATAGAGAGAAAAAAAATAGGAAAGAGACCAAAGGGAAAAGGAAAAGAGGAAGTAAGCAAGAAAATGGAATAAAGGAAAAAAAAAAAAGAAAAAGGAAAGAAAAAAGAAGAAAGAAAATGGAAAGAAAAAGGAAAAAGTTGGGGAAAAATCTATAATAACCAGTGATTTGAATTGGAAAACTTTCTATGACATTGAGAAAGATCTAATGATTTTGGAAGCGCTGTAAGGTGAGAAAAATTGCTTCAGGGTCTAAACAAATTTGTCAACTTCTTATTTTTTTTAATAATGTGAATACTATTTGAATTTGTGATAATATCTCTATTTTATTTGTTATTTTGAACATTGATAGTTCAATAGTTTATGTAATCAAAATATATAAATATAGGTTCAATTTGTTCCATAATTAATGTAGTAATGGAATTAAGGTCTAAAAGGGTTAGACATTACTGGACTGAGTGGCATTGAGGCAACCCAAGAAGGAGGTGAATTGGGTTGTAATCAAAAATAAAAAACATAATCACCGACAACTAAAATGGAAACTACAAGTACATAAATCAACACAAGGATTTACAGTGGTTTGACAACTTGCCTACTCCACTTCTCAAACTTTAACTTAGGCTTATCTATTCTTTTTAAAGCTCAAGAACAACACCTTCCCTTTTCTAAGCTAAGGAAGAACGTTTCCTTTTAAAGGCTCAAGAATAATCTTTCCTTTTATAAACTCAGAAAGCACCTACCACTTGGTTTTTTTCTAGGCACAATACTAACCTTTACAACCACTAGCAATGAAAGATCCAAACAGTGTCTATGCCTCTTAAATAGGCAACTAATACATAATTAGTGCTCAAGAAAAACCAACTCTAAAAAAGAGTAACAAAAATAAATTCATTTTACCCAAATATAAAGCAACACCCAAAAAGATTTGCATAAAGAGTTACAAAGGTATTCACACTTATTTGCAATGTGTTCTAACCTTTCTTCTAAGCTTTCTCGACTTTAAAAATGCTCCTTATATAGCCAAATATCAAAACTAGCCATTAAAACAATTGATGTTCATTCTGATAGCTTTTCTGTAAAAGTAGTTATTAGAGATAACAACACCTGTTGTTCTTTATCAACTCACATTAAACTTGTAATATTTACTTTCAACACCTATTTAATGTCTTTCAATGCTCGTTGACTTTGGCTATAATACTTGTTGGAGAAAGAATAATGCTCGTTATTCATTTCCAAAAAGCTTGAACTTCGTGCTCTATTTTTCAAACTTTGCATAGTTGTTTTCCATACCCATTGATCAATTTATAATGCATGTTGGAACTTTTTCAATGTTTGTTCAGAAAGGCCAATGCCTATTTCGGGTTCCAAAGTTTTAGGTCAGGCTTGGACATTTTTCCCATGCCTGTTGCGAATTTGCAATGTTTGTTACTATCTCAGATCAATGCTCATTGTGAAACTTCAATGCCTGTAGTGAGGTCCAGTACAGCTTAACCTGAAATTCTTCTCTAACGCTTGTTGCAAATGGATAATGCCCATTGCGAGGTCTAGAAGACTTTGGTGAAAGAGCAACATCCATTTCTCAGCCTTTAATGCCCAGTGAATGGTCCAATGCTTGTTGAATTTGCACAACACCCATTAAACTTGTTCTGGCCCTTTAATATTTGTTGGGTCTTGGGTTCACATGTTCTCCAAACATTCTCCTCCTAGCATTCATAACAATTTCCCCTTTTAACATTCATCGAGTCTATTCAAAACATCAAACAAACACTAAAGTAAAAACATTAAAACTTCTCTTGGTTTTGTTATCCTTCAAAATAATAGTTTTGTTATCATACAAAACACATCATTCAAAGTAGAGAAGTGAGTCTAATGCCTTGGGGTTATATGTTCTCCAAACATTCTTCCCTTAGTATTCATAACAATCTCCCTCTTTTTGAATGATGACAAAATCAAGATGCTTTGATACCAATAATACAAAGCTTAACACATACATGATACTAAATGTTAAAACTCAAAACTACAAATAAGATACCACCCAAAATACACACCAATCAAAATGTCCACACAAGTTTGATATCAATTATTAGAATATCCACACAAGGCTTGATACCAAGTATGTTACTTGGCAAGACACATAAGTTACGAAATGTTGTATCACTTAAGATACCAAATGTTAGATGTTAAACACATAAAATATACCAAGTGTTAGGCTATGTACATAAGTGATACCAAACAAAACAATAAAATCACCAAATCAAAGTGTCCACAACATTTCTCCCTGCTTTTTGTCATTATGACAAAAAGACATACAAAAATTTCTCCCCTTTGAAAAAAAATGTTCTCCCCCTTTCAAACATACAAACATCCTATTCCTAAAATCTTAACCAAGTTTATTAGGACAAAGCAAACTTGATGATAAAAAAATATAGAACAAACAACAAAGGGAAACTCCTTGTATCTTTATGCTTTCTTCTAACAAATCATTTAAGATATTCAAACATAAATTTAATTGATATAACTTGGGATTACATGTTCTCTTCATAATTAAGGAAAATAAGAAAGGAAGGATAATTGCTAGAGATTCCTAAACTAAAACATCAAACTGATACAAATGTTTGTTCATAAAATAAACTCCCCTTAATAAACACATATTAAATAAAACAAAATGAGGGAAAAAGATACATTACAATTAATGATACTAATTATTATGTTCTCTAAAAATACAGATCTTTTTCAAAAGAAACTTTCGCTTTTCTTTAAATTTTGTAACTCCACTCTCCATTTGATTTTCCATTTTGAGCAAAGGGTGAGGAACTTTCAAACTTGTAAATTAAACTTTTTTTGGTATCCATTTCCTCTTGGGTCCTTAGGGCTTAGCAACATAAATATACTCATCTCTTAGACTAACATAGCAAAAATATACTTTATAGCCAAAATTTCCACAATAAAAGCATTGCCAAATGAATGTTATCTTAAGCTCTTGTGTAGAGCATGAGTGAGGTGGCATCATAAAAGATTAGTGCCTAAAATGTAAAGGAACCTGTGCATTCTTGACATGCTTAGTTTCATAAAATAAGGTATGATTTGCTTTTGGCCTGTGAGAGTGAGGATGAAGGCAACTATGATCATGCACATGATTTTTTTTGAATATGCACCCAAGATTGGTTGTGATCATGAGTAACTTTTCTTATAGGTGTAACGTGTAGCACATTCTACCTCTTTGGCCTGTAAGATGCATATATAAAAGGATGATTAGCCTTTTTCTTAGGCTTTTTAGTGTATGCATGTGTTGGTGTTATGCTCTTAGGCTTTGCATTAACATTAGCATTTTATGAAGAGCTTAGTCATTCAACATCTTTAACATTAGGCGTTCTAGAAGGTGAAGCTCTAACAAATACACTCTTAGAGTTGAAGGAAGAGGCATGATTATATCTAGTGTCATGTTTCACACCAACATCTCTTTGAGAGCTTAAAAGTAAATCCAATTTTTCTTTTCCTTTAGTAAAATTTGAAAGAGAGTTTTTCAAGTCCAAACCTTCTTTTTCAAACTGTCATTTTATTTGGAAAAAGTTTCATAAAATTTCTTTTTGGAGTTTAACTCTACATTTTCCCTTTCCAAATTATCAATTTTCATTTTAAAAAATCTCTTTCATTTGAATATAAGAAAATTACTTTTTCAAGTTTTCTTTTCTCAAACATTCAACTTCTTTAATAAGCTCATCTTTAATTTTAGAAATGGAGAAATTTTCATTTTTCAAAGATCCATTTTTATTTATTAAAATCTTATTTCTAGAGAAGGATGTATGAAAGTCATTATTTGTTGATGTTAGGCCCTCAATCAGATTTTCCACTATGAACATGTTTTTGATATCATCATCAAGTTCACATACCTCATTAGAAGAGTCTCTATTCGATTCATCCTCTATGGCCATTAGATATCCAACTTTCGCTTTCTTTTTGGTTGTCCTCCTTTTTATCCTTCTGTTGTAGGAGAATTCATCATCACTTATGAATATGGAATTCATTAAGCTCCTTCTCCTTCTTTCCTTTTGATAGTGGTCTTCTAACTTCATAAACATATTGCTTCCTCTAGTCTGAGCTGGTCCATTTTTTAGAAAGCTTTGACTTAAAAAAGACTTAATGGTAGTCATGATAGTGTCCCTCTTTCACTTAAGCTTCAAAAGAGGTCAGGCTTTGATGCCAAATATTGGATTGAGTGGCAATGAGGCAACCTAAGAGATGGGTAAATTGGGTTGTAATAATAATAATAATAAAATAATCATATGCAATTAAAATGGAAACTACAAACATATAAATTAGCACAAAAATTTATAATGGTTCGACAACTTTCCTACTTTACTCCCCAAGCTTTCACTTAGGCCTGTCTATTCTTTTTCAAGCTCAAGAACAAAACCTTTCCTTTTTTAGGCTAAGGAAGAACCTTCCCTTTTATAAGCTCAAGAATAACCCTTTCTTTTACAGGCTCAGGAAGAATCGACCCCTTGGTATTATTCTAGGCACAATACCAACCTTTATAACCACTAGTAAGGAAAGATCCAAGCAGTGTCTATGCCTCTCAAATAGGCATCTAATACACAATTAAAGTAACACCCAAAAATCTACTCTAAAAAAGAGTAACAAAAACAAACTCACTCTACCCAAATATAAAGTAACACCCAAAAAGGTTTGGATAAAGAGTTATAAAGGTATTCATACTTGTTCATAATGTTTTCTAACCTTTTCTCTAACCTTTCTATACTTCAAAAATGCTCCTTATATAGTTAAACTTCAAAACTAGCCATTGAAACAGTTGATGTTCATTTTGATAACTGTTCTACAAAACTAACCGTTAGAGATGACAACACCCATTATTATTCATCAACTCTCATTGAACTTGTAATGGTTACTCCCAATGCCTATTGAATGTCTTTCAATGCTTATTAACTTTGACTATAATACCTATTGGAGAAATAACAATGCTTATTGTTAATTTCCAAAAAGCTTGAACTTCATGCTTTATTTTTCAAACTTTGCATAATTACTTTCCACGCTCGTTGAGCAATTCGCAATGCTTTTTAGAATTCCTTCAATGCCTATTGAGAAGGGCCAACATTTGTTTTGATTTTCAGAAGCTTTAGTTTAGGCTTGGATGCCTTTTTCTATGCCTATTTTTGGAATGTCTATTGTTACCTCAAATCAATGTCCATTGCAAAACTTTAATGCCAATGGTGAGGTCCAACATAACTCAACCTGAAGTATTTCTCCAATGTCTGCTGTAAATTGACCATGCCCATTATGAGGTCTAAAAGACTTTGGAAAAGAGTAGCATCTAATCAACATCCATTGCTTAACCTTCAAAGCCCATTGAATGTTCTAATGCCTATTCAGAGGTGTTTAATGCTCATTGAATTGCATAACACCCATTAAACTTGTTCTGACCCATTAATGTTTATCGAGTCTTGGGTTCATATGTTCTTGAAATGTTCTCCCTCTAACATTCATAATAATTTCCCCTTCTAAAATTTATTGAGTTTGTTCAAAACATCAAACAAATATTAAAGTAAAACATTAGAACTTCTATTGGTTTTGTTATCATTTGAAACATATAATTCAAAGTAGAAAAGTGAGTCTAATGCCTTGAGGTTACATATTCTCCAAACATTCTTCCCTTAGCATTCACGACATACATGAATTAAATTGAACAACTTGATAATTTATGAATATTATAAGATGTTGACATGTTAGGATATTGATCTATGCTATCTACATTTGACATTTGCATGCAGAATATGGATACAATTATAAAAGCGATGAATTTACACTAGTTTGGCATAATCAATATAATAATTGATCCACACACTTTATGATTTTTTTTGTTATAATTTCTATAAATATGTTGTTTAAATTATTTATAGTTTGTTATGAATAAGCTGTAATTTACTATGAATATATTATCACTTATCAATGTTTTATTTGTATATTTGCATTATACAAAGATTTCTCCTTTTCTATTTGTTATGTATTATGTAATCCTTATTCCCCAGTGTTAAAACATTAACTATTTTATCTACATGCTATGAATTATGTTTGCTATGTTTTGTCATTTTATGGTGAATATTTGTGAATTTAACTTAGATAAATTTGAATAACAGATTAATGAAATAAAAGATATGACATGGAGATTATACTAATGTTTGAGCATCCAAAGGTGCCCAACATATTCCCTAAGACATATCTAATGTTTTGATCAAAATTATGAAGAAATAATGTGGATGATGGAGGTCGCCTATCAAGGATGTCTAGCTTGATGTTCATTTTTGGTTTTTCTAAAATGATAAAACAACTTTTTTTTCCAACTTTGTTTACAAAATTGGGTGGTGAATCCTCCTAAACTTCTTCGAGGCCAATTTCCTTATGTTTCAATTTTCTTCTTTCCTTGAGCCCTTAATACATAAGAAATAAGTAGTGTTTGATGTTTGTTCCATTGATTTAGGCATATACTAATCTTGCACGCAAAGTGGCGACTTCATTGGAGATAAAAAAGTTGACTTTAAGTGTTATATCATCTTTTGTTTCTAGTTTATTGCTATTAGTCATATACTATTTACATTACCTCAATTTTATGGCTATGTTTGAATGAGTGAAAATTTGCTTGACTCATAAACTTTTTAGAACCATCGAGAGGGTCGAGAGGATGTAGGGTCATACTTTTATACAATTTTAGATAATAACACACATACAGATCAATAGGGGATACAAGGATAGGCTTCTTAATTCATAAAATTTATAACAAGAATTAAGTGGTCAATAAGGGACATCGAGGTGTAATACTTTAATAATACCCTAGAGACTTGACCGAAGTCAATAAATGATTTTGACTGAGATAAAATTTCAAACGAGGATGGGTTTTAGTCCAAATAGGTCAGCTAGAAGGCTCAACTAGTCTTCACTCTATAAGAGATTTAGTATAAGAGTTGAGTATGACTTGGGAAAGAGGTTAGACACCCCCAAGTCATTTGGATGTTAGGATCCGACATTTAGGTAATCTAAGATCCACTTTTATAAGTTTTATCATACTTAATTATTGAATCCATTTTAGGCAGTTCTAATCATTAGTCTAGTGTACCATCCACCATCACATCAAACTAACCGAATATACACATATCCATAAAGGATGGAGGAACATTTAACCATATAGAGGTCATACAGAGATTATCTTAAGTGATAAAATGTAAGTCTTAAGCTCCAAAACCTAGAATAAGGGCATCAAATTTAGTGCCAAATATTATAAGAGAAACGGTTTCGACCCTAAGTACATTAACTTAAAGTTAAGAGGTCTTACTCATCTACCTTATGGATGTGTAAAGACTTATGTTGTTATCATGAAATATCCACGATTCAGATGAAAATAGTGCATGAAATGAGCATATACATATGATACCATTAATGAAAGAATAATCTAAATTCATGCATAAAGATAATATAACATATATAAATAAAGCAATAAGGAGGGAGTATGTGTATGTGTATAATGATGACAAGTGTGTGTATAATGATGACAAAGCAATACACATATCATAACATTAGCAAATAAAGAATCATTGGGTCCCAGGTCATTGCAATCTCTCACTATCATCTTCCATTCATCCTACACACAAAGAACATAAAAGGAATGCATACATAACCAAAAAGAGACTAGGAAATATCCTTATAAAATGGATTCAAAACATAATTTTAAAGCTCAAAATACGAATAGAGGTAATTATTTATTGCAACCTACCCCATTTCAATAATTTACGAGATTAAAAAACTAAAGGTAATGCTTGGAATCAAAAGGATAAAATTAGAGTTCACTACTATGAATAGTGCATGTGAGTAGTGATAATGGTTTGTATATATCACTCAAATATTTGTATAGACAATAAAGATGACTACGTAGATCCTTAAACTTACTAGTGTCAGAAAATGAAACAAAAAAAAAAATGAAAATGAAAAGGGGAAAGAGGAGGAAATGAGGCTCTAGAATAACCAAGGAGTTGGGTTGTTGCCCTCCAAAATACCTTAAATGGGAGACCTCTTATCAAGATTTAGTAGGTTCTGGTTATATCGAAACTCTGTTAAAATTTTATTAAAATATTAAGATTTTGTGATTTAGTTGATAATTAGAACTCTAGTGATGGTTAGCAATCATCCCTAGACTGACCATTTTGATGGGTCCTACACAACATGGTGGAATATACATAACATATGGGAAAAACAACTTTCAAAATCCAATTATCTTTTTATCAATATGTTAATTAACCAAAAAATATACATTTTAAAATTTGAGTTTTAAAAATAATAAGTCAATATATTCTACTCCTAAATTAATTAAATGATGATTTATTAAATATGTTAATATTATTATATTTAACAATATATATGTCATCTAAAAATGTACTAGAAAAAGTGATTTTGATTATATATTTTCATATTTGAATTATAAATTAAAAGAAAACCTAATATAATATTTTTACTATTAATAATACATTATCAAATAATGTTTTTGTTATTAAAAATTATTTTTTATTTAATAAAATTAAAAAAGCAAATCATATATTTTAATTCTATATATAATTTATTAATTTTTATAATAATTTTATTTAAAATAAATAATTATATAACTAAATTATTATTTAAATAATTAAAATAAATATTAATTATGATAATATTATACAATATTATATATGGAATGTTGTAATATTTATTATATTTTATTATCTTTTATGATATATGTTTAAAAACTACATGGAAAATTAATTACGAAGCATATTTGAATTACCTTTTGTAACAAATTTAAACTTCTCATTTATACTGTCTAATTTGCGCCTTTGTCTTCTATACTATATATAAGGGAAAATATACTCCTCAAGCTTATTTCATTATTTTTTAAGGTAAATGAAACAACTATTATATAAAGACACTATGTTATTAACAATTATCTTCTTGAGATTACTGCATTATTTTTGTTACATACTTGTCATTTTGGAATTGATTGCTTTTCTTGTCTACAGAGCCAAATCTAATATGAAAGCTTCCATGTGTAAATTAGATGATGGTAATGATATTAATTTGGATAATAATGATGATGATGTTGTAGATAACTTCGATAATGATAACAATTAAACTCAAATTATAATATATTATTTTACAATGCATGTATGTATGTGAATGTCTAATAATACATCAATACATATTTAAGGATGTGTGGGAATGATCGATATTTTAGAGAAATTATTAGGTGAACCTAGTTCACTAACTAGGATTATGAACTTCCATTGTATATTTGAATGTGACATTGTTTATTTCAAATTTATTAAATTAGATATAAACAATCATGTGAAAATCTTGTGCACTAATTCATTATAGATAACTATGATTAGATAGTTTGTATTTAATATATCTAATCTAATAAATTGTAAACAAATAATGCCACATGTTAGATATATAATAGAGGTTCATAATTTTAGTTGACGAATTGAGTTCACCTAAGAATTTCTCGATATTGTGGGAGTGCACATCAGAGCAAGGTACGACATGAGCCTAGAATCATATGCCTTCCTCTTCTTTACTTTATGTTCTACTATTTGATCCAGTCACTACAACACCTAAGGACTTTTTTTTTTTTTTTTTTTTTTGCATATCTATGTATTTTATATGGACACTATGACTATAGACTTGTTTCAAGATTTATTTAATTGCAATTGTTGGACTAGGATGGTTAATCCTAAGTCTAGAACCTCTTTTGATCTTGACAAAGAAGATTGATCATCACTAATATTTCAAATAAGTGTTGATTTTGCAGAAATAAATAAATCGCCTAAGAAGAAATGAAAGGAGTTAATAAACTCTAAAGTGACATGTAAATCACGATCGCAATCTAGGATTCGTGACCGCGACTCATGTTAAGGTATGTTGAAATTCAAGCAGGCAAAATCGCGAAGCCATTCTCGGCCACGACCTATGGAAAAGAAGAAGCCAAAATGTGGCAGACGAATTCGCGGTGAATGTCACGCCCTAGTCGCGACTGCGAATTTCAAAGTAACTCAAGAGGGAAGCAAGTCCACAACCATAGCTTGACAAGTGTCTTAGAAGATTGTTGGAAGTCAAATTTCACGAAGGGATCTTATTGGTAGCGACCGCGAATTCTAAGGAAGAAAGATGACCACTTTGACAGATGGATTCGTGTCCTCTGTCGTGTCCTGTACAAGAAAAATCGCGACCGCGACTTTTGAAAGTAGGTAAAAGACAACAACTATATTTTCCTGATGAACTAATAAGAAGCTACCATGTGGACTAGCCGTTAGACACAAACGGGGTTTCCCTTAAAGAATTTGGATTTCGCGACCGCTAAATGGCAATAGCTACCGCGATTTCATCCTGACAAGCATTTAATGCAGAATCTGTCTAGCATGTCTCAAAGATTCGATGAGCTATGATCTACAATGTCTCTTTGGTGAAGTTTGGCTATAAATACACCACCAAACAACCATGAATAAGGTTGCTAAGGAATTTATTACAAGTGATTAAAGCTCTCAATCTTTGCTACTCATTTTTTTCATTTTCTTTATGAAATTGTAATTGTTAGGTGTGAGCATTAAACACCAAGTT
>CATIWR010098674.1:0-43324 GCA_949677035.1 Omphalea diandra | reverse complement strand
CGAAACGAGTGGGTTCCCTTCAACGCTAAGCTTCTGGAGCTTCCTGAGGCAGCCAATGGAGTCAGGTAAAGTGGTGATTCTGTTGTAACTTAGGTCTAATTCAACAAGAGAAATGAGAAGGCCAATAGAGTAAGGTAGGGTTTCGAGGTACTGGAAATTTTGGCTAATGTTAAGAACTTGTAGGTTTATAAGGTTCTCAAAATCTTCAGGGAGAGACCTCAGGTTGTTGAGACGTGCATCTAATGTTTTCAGAGATGTGAGGTGGGTTATGGAGCGAGGGAGGAACACTAGCTTGTTTGAGTTCACTGAAAGTTTCTTCAGGTTAATAAGCTCAAATCCGATGGTGTCTGGAAGATGGCTTAGCTTGTTGAAATTAGCATTCAATTCTTCTAAACATCTGTTCAACATGATAACCATGTAACTAAAATTAATAATTAACGAAATGTTAATTTTGAATATTTTTCTTATTTTAATAACATAATAATACTATTTAACTGGAAAGAAATACACTTTAAATAGTTTTATATTTATCGATCGAAACAACAGTTTTTCAATTTTATTATTATTGAGTATTTTATTTTGTATTTGGCTGAAATAATAATTTATGCACATAAATAATCATGAATATTTCGATTGACATGATAAAGAGATGAATCACCTGTATAATTAATATATTTAACATATTTATTGATGAAATACTTGAAAATACTCTAAATCAAGAGTTACAAATATAAATACCTAAAGACAATGGGATGTAGCTGAAAATGGAATTGACAGCTGCTACGCAGCAATTACATGTAGGGGAAATTTTTAGTTATAGCAGTACATTTTATAGTTTATGAATTAGTTTGATGTCAAAATATATTTATGTAGAGTGGGTGTTCTGTACTTTAAATATTATTGTTTGAAAATGAATAAGTAAAATAATATTTCATATATGTCATCTTGATAAGACCTCTATATTAGTAACCAGAAAATAATTGATTATACTATAAAATAAAAAAAAATATTTTTTTGCTTTATTTTCTATTTCCTTTCTATTTTTTCTTTTAATAATATAATACAGAAATACATATAAACCAGCACCTAATCACAATTAAATATAACAAATAACAAATTAAATTCATGCTTTTTTAGATTAGATTTTTTTCGGTGTTGATCAATAAGTTATATCAAACTTGACGTAAAAATTTTGAATTATTTTTAAGTAATCATTTCAAATTTCTTTTAAATTCAAATTTATTCAAGATAAATTTTATATTTTAATAAAAAAATCATCATCAATTTAGATAGTGTGCAATATGATTTTAAATTTTTTATTATAATTTTAATATAAAATTTATATTGTAGCATATTATTATTTTAAAATCAATTAATTATGAAATAGCATATTTTTCATTTAAAAGTTATTTTTTAATGTGAAATCCATATTATATTAGAATTATATTACATTAAACTTAAGATGATATAATGTTTTTAAAAAATTAATGAAAATAAAATAAATATTTGACATATGATAAAATATTATTTAATCAATCAATATATAGAATTAATTATGGTTTTGAATTCAATTTTAAATGAGTTACTATCATTTGTTAGTTAGCTATTTATTTGATACATAAATTTGATATTTGTCAAATTTACAGTTTGTATATACGATTAAAATTTTCATATAAAACTTTTTAATTAAAAATAATTACAAATAAAAATAAAAAATATTAAAAGAAACTATAAAATAAGTACAAAATTAAAAAAATAATTTTTATATATTATTTATTTAAAAAATAAATATTATTTAGTTAAATATATAATTTTGAATACAAAGTTTATTTTAGGTGATATATTTTAAATAATATATTAAATTATATTTGCAGAAAGTGCCAAATATCAATTAGTACAAATTTTAAGATCAGAATTAATATATATGAATTTATATATAGCTCTATGTTATAGGGTATCTAAATCCATGCCACGTGTTCTTAAATCAGTTTTATCTGCAAGCACAAGCGTTTGAGTAGAGAACAAAATGACCTGCAATTTTCAATGGTTTTAGGAAGAAAAGTGAGAAGATTGCCCGCAACATTCAGAATCTTGAGCTTTGACATACAACCAATTGAGTTGGGGAGAGATTTTAGCTGATTTGAGTGCACGTCCAACGCCACGATGTTTAACAATCTTGCGGTTAAAGATTCTGGTATGCTCTGTTCATACAATTTCATCATTAAAACAATTGCTGTTCACAGGAAGAAAAGGAGAGGCAAAGCTGTGGTTTATTCAGTTAAAAAAAATTTGAGACTGACCTGAAGATTGTTATTGGAAAGGTCTAGCTTGCAAATAGTGGCTAAGTTGAGGGAAGGATTAGGGAGGGAGTCCAGAGACATGCTACTCAAATCAACAATTTCAAGCTTCTCCTCCTCCATGTCTATGGACTCTCTCCTCTGATCAGTTTTGGTCCTCATCATCATCATCATCTGATGTTGTTGCTGCTGTTCGTACATCATCTTCACCAAGTTAATTTTAGAGTTGAACCCACACACAGAGAGTTATTATTTCTAGCTAATAACGAAGTGCTGGATGAACTGTGTGGCTTGTGAGCATGTCTATAAGACCATATTTAAATGGGAAATCTCTCTTGTGTTTAGTTTGGAGAGATGGTACGGATGAGGATGAAGAATCGAAAAGAAAAGAATATATTATATTATTAGGTGTGGGGAGGGGACGCCTGAAAGTACAGGACCGTATCCTTAGGAGGTTGCGTGGCCATGTCGCCTGCTCCGACAAAGTCAACCCATTCCTTTCCCTTATTTTACGTTGGGCGACGTCTAATTGGCCATACCAACTAATCATGTTAATTTTTTGTCATAATTTGGTGTTTGACACGTTCATGCATTTTCTTTTTCCTAGTGGTTTTAGGGGGCATATTCTCATTATTCATTGCATCTGTTACTTAATTATAACCACAAACCATAATAATATAAATATCCAAACATTTCGAATGCTTTTACTATAAACTTTGTTCTTTCAAAATACTTTCAATTCAAAAAAATTTAACAAAAAGATAAAATACACATGTTAACAATTAATTTTGTGAAAAAATTAATAAAAAGCTATTGATAAATGCTCCACAAATATTCCAATGAGTGTAGGCGACCTGTAAGATAAGAAATACTTAGTATGTTCCTGAGATTAGCATTGAGGTTGTTTAGTGAATTAAGAAACAAAAATAAAGTATTCAGATTTATTGAGGGGGTGTTTAGTATAGTTGATTAATGCTGCTCATAGTTAATTGACACTCATTAGTTTAAAAATAATATTTAGCAAAAATTAAAAACAACAACTTATAGCTAATTAATGTGTCAATCAGCTGCTCTTTGAGCTGTTTTTCAACTTCGCCTGCTAATAATTAATATAAGACAAACATACACTTCTAAAAATTTTGTTTTAAACATTTTTATTCGTCAATTTCTAATATACATAAAGTTCAAAAAACACTCATCTTTCATATTAGAAAAACTAATAAATCTTCTCACATTTGTAACGGTTTTTTTCTTTATCTTTTGTTTAATTTATTTTATTTATGAATTATTTATATAGAAACTCTATAATGATGAATTAGCATATATGAATAAGCAATATATACATATCAACTATATGCAATATTTAGCATATATTTTTATTGATGATTTTATAAACTAATGGTAATTTATCAAATACTTAATATCTATTAGCTAATAACTATCAGTTATACCCAACCATTATCTCAAATAGACTTGAAATCCCTTTTATTCTCAGGAATGTTATAACAAAGACCTTCCAACCAAAACATGTCTACCGTCATTTTTTTTTATTCCAGTTCTATCACTGGAAGGATAGGCAAAGATTGATAATGCCTTATGGCATTTTGACAAACATTTATTTTTTATCAAGCCTATCACTAGCAATCAACGACCATCATGGATGGAGTTAATCTATAAATACCTATGGGTGCGGGCATATGATTTGCCTCTAAGCTATAAAAAAGAGTCGATTAGAGTTTCTGATGATGGTTTTCAGATGAGATGGGGAGGATTAAGCATACATCTTAATAATTCACCATTAGATTAAATAAAAGTTTTTATTCATTGTTGAATTAGATATTATTAAATACCGTTAGATTAGACGAAAATTATTATTCATCATTATATTAGATCACGTTATTTAACGACATCTTTAAGTAAGTCATTATAGAATTCAATGTGTTACGTGGGTTGATCATGCATTCATTTATTTTTATTTTATTTTTTATAAAAATTTTATTATTTTATTATTTTTTCATTTTTTGTTTATTATTTCTTAAATTTCATAAAAAAAATAAATCCTTATGATGTAAACTTTGTTTTTGAAATTCATTAAAATTAATAAAATATCTGGATTTAAATTATGTTTGAATGGCTATGATTTAGATTGGAATATCTAAAATGATTTGAGTTTATATTGTCATAATTTTTAATTTACATTTTTATTAAAAGGGTCAAAATTCAAGATTGGGGTAGATATTATTAAGATCTTTTACTTAGGATTTCTTTTTCTTTGTGGGTAACTAACCCTATCGAAGAAAATGTAATCAATCAATACTCTAACAATCTACACGCTAAGAGTGTGGAATAAAAGCAACTCCCATCAGTAACTTATGTGGTATGACTTTAGATTATTTGAAAATAAAGAGAGAAATTAAAAGGTCAAATGTTTGAAAGAAAGAGAAATTTTGTCACATATTTGGACAGTACCTTAAAAAAAATATTTAGATATGTTTGGTTTAATGGTATCGGTTAGTAGCAATGACTAATCAATAGTCAATATTTAATTATAAGAGATTAATAAATATAAAATATTTCATAATTTATTGGTTAAATATATAATTATATTATAAAATAATAAAAAATAATTATTTTATATTTTAATTAATTTTATATGAAATATTAATTCATATAATGATAAATATAAGATTAGTATAAAAAATTTAATTATTAGCTTTTGTATTAAAACGCTGAAAATATTAATTTTCAACTTTTAATTATATTTTTTAAACGTTGAATATTGGTTTTTAAATAAAAATATTAATTACTTATATTTATCAAACACTTTTTTTGAGCGTTTGAATATTTAATCACTGAATGCCCATAAATAAATGTAAAACTAAATAATGACTTACTCTCATTGTTTTATAAACAGTAAAATCTCTATTTCATGTAGGGATAAACATTTGATTAGTTAGATTTATTCAGTTCAATTTTTTATCAAAATTAAATAAATCAAATTTTATATTTTTAAAATCGAATTGAATTAAAATTTTTCAATAAATTAAATAAATCAACTGGTTTTTATATATTTACAAATCGAATCAAATCAAACCTATAAAAGTTAGTTTCAGTTAATTAAAATATACATATTTTAAATTAGTTTAATTCATATTAGCTCAATTTATTAATAATTGTCGGTTTATTCACTTTTTTATATAATAAATGAAATCAAAAATCAAGATTTTTTAAAATAAAAATTGAATTAAATCAATTTTTACTAAAGAATCAATTTGAACCGATCAAATAATATCAGTTTGATCAATTTTTTTATCTGGTTTTTGCTCACATAATTCTACCCTCATCTTTTCTCTTAAGAATTTATTGATTATAAAATAGAAATGCCTTTTTATTAACTTTCGATCCGCTTTGTCTCTAATTTCGAGAGAAAATTATTTATTGGTCCCATATGTTATTTTTATCTAATATTTTTTAAAATGGAATCAACCAATAAAATTGAAAATCAATTACTCGATCAATTTAATTAAAAGTTAAAATTAAAATTATTTTAAAAAATAATTAAAATATTCAAAAGTTATTTAAATAGATAAATTAGACCAATGGAAATCTAATTTTTTAAAAATTATATTTTTTACACAAAATTTAAATATTAAAAATATTTTTCTTATTTTATTTTATTATATTATTTTTAAATTTTAAATATTTTTAAAATATTTAAATGTAGAATATTATTGAATTAAATTGATCAAACTAATCAAATTAAAATCAAGCAATTAATTGATTCTATATCCTTCTAATTTTAGAATATCACTTTTCTATCTTATTTTATTTTTTCTTTTATTTTTTCTAAAATTTATTAATGAATTTAATTATTTTTAAATTATATTGCATTTTAAAACTAATCAAACGTTTAATAAATAGCAACATTATAACCTTTATTTTTTATTGAGGAAAACTTATGTGTATTGAATATATACATGCAATTAATAAAATAAATAAATATATATTTAGCAAAAATTGAAATAGCAACTTATAACTAGTTGATGTGTCAATCAACTGCTCTTAGAGTTATTTTTCAACATCAGTTACTAATAATTAATATAAAACAAAAATACATTTCTAAAAATTTTGTTTTAAATTTTTTATTCATTAATTCCTAATATACATAAAATTCAAAAAACACTCATCTTTCATATTAGAAAAACTAATAAATCTTCTCACATTTGTAACAGTACTCTTCTTTATTTTTCTTTAAATTATTTTATTTATGAATTATTTATATAGAAATTCTATAATAATGAATTAGCATATATGGATAAGCAATATATGCATATCAACTATATGCAATATTTACCATATAGTCTTATTAGTTATTTTATAAACTAATGATAATTTACCAAATACTTAATATGTATCAGCTAATAGCTATTAACTATACTCAACAGTTATAGACTTGAAATCCAACCAAAATATGTCTACAATCTTTTTTTTTTTTTTTATTTCAGTTCTATCACTGGAAGGATAGTCAAAGATTGATAATGCCTTATTGCATTTTGACAAACATTTATTCTTTATCAAGCCTGTCACTAGCAATCAACAACCATTATGGATGGAGTTAATCTATAGACACCTACGGGTACGGGCATATGACTTGCCTCTAAAGCTATTAAAAATAGTCGACGTAGAGTTTATGATGATGGTTTTCAGATGAGATGGGAAGAATTAAGCATACATGTTGATTTGCGAAAGCCACTTTCTCATAGTATCAAAATGAATTTGAGTTGCGGCCATGTGGCGTGGATATATTTTAAATACAAAAACTTGCCCATATTTTGCTATCTATGTGGTCGATGTTGCCATGTGATGATGAAACTGTAAATATTAGAGAGTTTCGTTTGGTTGAATTCTTATTACTGAAGGTAGAAGAGGGTGACAAAGTTTTCAAACATAGAAGATTCAGTTTCTCATAAAAAAAAGTGCTATATATGGAAACAGGTAGCAATAACATTCATGAACAAACCAATAAAAACATATACTACTAAATATTTTCCTTTTTTATCTTTCTCAAAGTATTCCACAATGGGTAGCTGTGATCAAGTATTCAAAATCTTTGTTTGATTTTCAATGTTGTAAAATGAATCTAATCTAATTTATGATTGAATTTCTAAACAAAGAAATTTATTGTTTTAGAAAGAAAATTTTATTATTGAGATTTAAATTTCAATTTTAATTGGACACAACATAAAATATAGTTTTTTAGTGTATAAGCAGAGTAATGGGTGGATTGGTGATGTTATGTGGGTGAATATTACAGTATCGTTTACGTTATTATATTATAATAATATAAATAATAATTCACCATTAAATTAAATAAAATTAAATATCGTTAGATTATATGAAAGTTATTATTTACTATTGAATTAGACCACGTTATTTAATGATATCATTAAATAAGTCATTATAAAATTCACCATGTTATGTGAGTTGATCATGCTTTTATTTATTTTTATTTTATTTTTTATAAAATTTTCATTATTTTTTCATTTTTTGTTTATTATTTTTTAAATTTCATAAAAAAAATAAATCCTTGTGATGTAAACTTTTGTTTTTTTGAAATTCATTAAAATTAATAAAATATTTGGATTTAAATTATGTTTGAATGACAATGATTTAGATTGGAATATCTAAAATGATTTGAGTTTATATTGTTATAATTTTTAATTTACATTTTTATTAAAAGGGAGTAGATATTATTAAGATCTTTTACTTAGGATTAGGATGGAAACAGAATATTTTCATTTTCTTTGTGGGTAGCTAACCCTATCGAAGAAAATGTAATCAATTATTACTTTGACAATCTACACGCGAAGGGTGAGGAACAAAAGGCAACTCCCATCAGTGGCTCACGTGGAATGACTTTAGATTATTTGAAAATAAACGCAGAATTAAAAAGTCAAATGTTTTAAAGAAAGATAAATTTTTTTCACATATTTGGACGGTACCTGAAAAAAAAATATTTAGATATATTTGGTTTAACATTAGCTGTTAGCAGTGATTAATAAATAGTCAATATTTAATTATAAGTGATTAATAAATATAAATATAAAATATTTTATCATTAATTTGTTAAATATATAATTATTTTATAAAATAATAAAAAATAATTATTTATATTTTAATTAATTTTATGTAAATATTAATTTATATAATGGTAAATAATGATAAATATAATATTAGTATAAAAAATTTAAATGTTAGCTTTTGTATTTAAACGTTGAAAAAATTAGCTTTAAGTATTTAATTATATTTTTTAAATATTAAACACTAGTTTTTAAATAAAAATATTGATTACTTATAATTATTAAATATTTTTTTCAATGTTTAAATATTTAATCACTGAACGCCCATAAACAAATGCAAAGCTAAATAATCACTTACTCTTATTGTTTTATAAAGAGTAAAATATCTATTTCATCTAGGGATAAGCATTTAGCAAATTAGGTTTATTCGGTTCTGACTTTTTATCAAAATTAAATAAATCAAATTTTATATTTTTAAAATTGAACTAAATTAAAATTTTTGAAAAGAATTAAATAAATCAGTCGGTTTTTATATATTTACAAATTGAATCGAACTGAACCTATAAAAATTTAGTTTTAGCTAATTAAAATATACATATTTTAAATTAGTTTAGTTCAAGTTAGCTTGATTTATTAATAATTTTAGTTTACTTACTTTTTATATAATAAATGAAATAAAAAATAAAAATTTTTAAAATAAAAATAGAATTAAATTGATTTTTACTAAATAATCAATTTGAACCGATTGAATAATATCAGTTTGATCATTTTTTTTATCCAGTTTTTACTCACTTAATTCCGCCCTCATCTTTTCTCTTAAGAATTAATTGATTATAAAATAGAAATGACTTTTTATTAACTTTGGATCCAATTTTTCTCTAATTTCAAGAGAAAATGAATTATAAGTCCTGCATGTTATTTTTATCTAATATTTTTAAAAATGAAATCAATTGATAGAATTGAAAGTCAATTAGTCGATCAATTTGATTAAAAATTAAAATTAAAATTATTTAAAAAATTAATTAAAATTAGTCAAAGTTGGTTTAAATAGATAAATTGAACCAATGGAAATCTAATTTTTAAAAAAAATTATATTTTTACTCAAAATTTAAATTTAAAAACATTTTTTGCTTATTTTATTATATTGTATAATTTTTAAATTTTAAATATTTTAAAATATTTAAAGTGAAATATTATTGAATCAAATTTATCAAATCAATCAATTAATTGCTTCTATATCCTTCTAATTTTAGAATATTACTTTTCTATCTTATTTTCTTTTTTCTTTTATTTTTACAAATTTATTAATGTATTTAATTATTTTTAAATTCTATTGCATTTTAAAACTAATCAAATATTTAATAAAGAGCAAACTTATACCCTTTATTTTTTATCGAGGAAAATTTATGTGTATTGAATATATGCACGTAATTAATAAAATAACTAAAAATATACATATAATGAAAATGAATGTTTTATATTTAAAAAATTAATTATAATTTTATTAATAATTATTTTATATTATTATATTATAAAATGGATATATAAGAGATTGATAGGCACTCAGAATAGATAAATTTTTACCATTTCTTAAATTAATGAGCTATATAGGTGGCAGCCATGTGGCCATCCAAATTGGAATTTTTCATCTAATGTCTGCCACATAACCCACCCAGGAACTCGAAATAAAGAATTGAGAGTTGTAATCCATGACTAGGATGCGTTGGTTTCGTCGATGCAGTGACGTCTGCGTTCGTCTGCAATCTCCCTTTCCTCGGATTATAGGACATAGCTATTTCAGTTGTTTGGCTGAGTTTATAAATTAAGAGAATCACTGATAAGCTTTTTATTCGTGTAAAATTTTTTATTTTAAAGAATTATTTTAAAAAATGTCTTTCAATTCATTGTTTTTTTTTATTTTAGATCACCTCTCATAATTTTCTTTATTCTATAAAGTATCTTTTACATAATAAAAAATATTTTTAATAATCTTTAAATATAAAGACCGAAGAAATTTATACAACTTTAATAGATTTTTATATTTTTAATTTTCATTTTGTTATATCCATTAAACACTAATGCTAAAGTTTTTTAGTGGATGATAAAGAAAAAATTTTTCAATAAACAAAGCAAAAAAAAGATATTAATTAATGTTTTGTATAAAAAATTGAAATATTTTAATGATACTTAGAGTTAATAGTAAAATTTAGCTCTCTTTAAGTAAGAGTCAAACTGACTCTCTACTTTAAAATATATTGAAAACTACTTTTTTAGATTGATTTTTTAAACTAAAGAATTTTAATCAAACGACGAGACTATTGGAAATACTCTTGGACCATATAGTTAATTTAGCTCTCTACATGTAATCAAACTTCACTCTCCACTTTAATTATTATTAAAATATTTAAATTTCCTATACAATATATTAATTAATATCTATCTATTTTTATTTTATTTATTGAAAAAATTTTCTCTTTCATTTCACAACAACCATTTAATTTTATTGAGTATTAATGTTTGTTGGATAAAATAAAATAAAGATTAAAAACATCAAAAATTTATTGGAGTCGTACAAAATTTTTCACTATTTATATTTAAAGATTCTTTAAAATATTTTTTATGGTATAAATGATGTTTTTTAGAATAAAAAGTACTATTAAAAATGCTCTAATATAATTTTTACTTTGATTGTTTAGCTGATGGTTTAGAAACTAATATAATTTTTAATTTGATTGATGAGAAAAATAGCTCTGACAATAATATTTTAAAATTTTTTGTTAGAATTTTAGACTTTAAAAGTTGGAATTTTTTTTATAGAAGTAAAAGAAGGAGGTTTATTCATGTGTTATTATAGATTTCTTCACCTTTATTAAATCTTAGGAATGTGTAATGGGATATAATGGAATTTAATGGGATATGAACAAATACAAACTCAATAAACTATTAAATTAATATTTTTCTAATTACATTACATTACGTTATATTACATTTTACCAAATATTATCTTAGAGGGTGTTTGGGAGGGAGGAAAATAAGAGGGAAAGGAAAATAAGAATATAAAATAAAAGAGAAAAGACAAAATTCATTGTTTGGGAAGGGAGGGAAAATTTATATCATTTTCTCTCCAAAATTGATAGAAAAAATGGAAGAATGATAGAAATTTGTTGAAATGACCATCATGCCCCTGTACATTGTAAAAAATTACAAAATATGAGCGAAAATTTGACCGAACCAAAAAACCGATTTAGTTTGATACTTTAATAAAATCAGTTTATTCAGTTATAATTTTAAAAAAATTTGGTTTTCAGTTTTTGGTTCAGTTTTTTAGATAGAAAACCTAAACAATTGAATTAACCGAAGTAATTAATAAATCAAACCCATTTGAATAGAACTAATTTTAAAATATATGTAATTTAATTGAAATAAATTGAACCGAATTTAACTTTATAATATTGATTCGATTCGGTTTATAGACACATAAATTTTGGTTTAATCAGTTCATTTAATTCAGTTTTTTAAAAATTTTTTGTTCGGTTCAGTTTTAAGAATAAAAATTTTGGTTTATTAAAATTTGACAAAAAACCGAACCGAACCTACTAAACCAACCGTTTGCTCACCCCTAATTACCAGGATCAAAGTTGTTTCATTTGTTTTCATCTTCACTCGACAATTCCCAGGTAATATTTCAATATTTAAAAAATATTTTTGTTACATTTCAATATTTTTAAAATGTATTTAAAAATATATTTAAAAAAATTTAAAAATAAATTTATTTAAAAATATTTTTATTACATTTCAATATTTAAAAAATATAACTCAATCTATAAATATATATTTTTTAACATTTCAAATATAAAAGTAATTTTAGAATTTTTTTCATATTAGCATTATATTTATCATTATATAAAATTTAATTTCATATAAAATCAATTAATTTATAAAATAATTATTTTTTATCATCATATAATATAATTATATATGCAAATATTTTCTTTAATAAAGGGTAAAATTGAAAATGTATGAAATATGATTTTTTCTTTCCTTCCATATTTGGCTATCGAAATAAAGGAAAATAAATTTATTTTTCTTCACCTCCTTTTTATCCAAACATAAAAAAAGAAAATAAGAAAGAAAATAAAATTTATTTTTTCTCTTTATTTTTTTTCTTCCTACGTCATTTTACCAAACACAGGTTTAGTGTCTTATTTCTTTGTTGTGCCAAGGTTGCTTTTTATTCTATAGAATAGTTGAAGTGGATTTTGAGGGAAATGAAGGGTAAATTATCACACTAAATAAAATTATTTATTTATTTAAAATATAATAATATTTAGTGTTATATATATTATTTTATTTTTTATATCATAATTAATATAATTTTAAAATATAATTTACATATATATACTTATCACTCTAGATAGTTTTTATTTAATAAAATTATCTAAAATAATAACAAAAATTATCACAAATAATTAAAATATTATATAAATAATTTAAAATTGTATATATTAATATTATAATATAATAATATCTGCATAATTGCGAGTTCATTTTAAAGCATTATTCATGTACCGTGCCAACTTAATAATGTTAGGAATTTTATTATTAATGTGAGTAAGATAGAAAATGCATGTAGTAAAATGAGTCATCAAGTCATGTTGCTTTAGGATATGCAATTTTTTAAATGGATTCACAACGAGTCACTTTAAGATATAAGTTTAATTAGATCACTTCGAGTTTGATCGAATTAAAATATTAAGATATTTGAATAATTTTTCGAGTTTTTAGATTGGACCATACAATTCTTAATTTTTAAATTTTTAAAAATATTATTTAATTTTAAAATAATTTTCAATTACATTAAATAATTTAAATCGGATCAATTCAATTAACTTATTAATCAATTTGAGATCAAATAATTTAAATTAATTTATAAATTGGATCAAATTAATTTTAAATTAAATTAAATTTGGAATGAGTTCTAACCAAATTACAAATTATCCCGTCTAAAAATGATAGCACAAAATGAAGTTAGGATAGGATACAAAGGGGAAATTTTTTTTTATGTTTTTAAACTTTCCTCTTTCTTTTTTTTACAAACAAATATTTCAAGATAACAATGAGTCATAAAGTCGTGTTGCTTTAGGATATGCTATTTTGTAGATGGCTTCACAATGAGTCACTTTAAGATACGAGTTTGATTAGATCACTTTGAGTTTGATTGAATTAAAATATTTGAATTATTTTTTGAGTTATTAGATCGAATCATGCAATTCTTAAGTTTAAAAAATATTATTTAATTTTTAAATAAATTTCAATTACATTAAATAATTTAAATCGGATCAATTTAATTAACTTATTAATCAAATCAAGATCAAATAATTTAAATTGATCTATGAATTGGATCAAATTAATTTTAAATTAAATTAAATTTTGAATGAGTTCAAACCAAATTATAAATTATCACATCTAAAAATGATACAAAATGAAGTTCAAACTTTCCTCTTATTTTTACAAACAAATATTTCAAGATAACAATTTTGTCCCATTAGGTGCGTACAATATTTAAAGTCCCCGAGATCCTACTATTTACTTCAAATTTAAAGTCATGCGATCGGAAGAGTATCTTCTTCGTCACCAAAGGTCTTGAGTTTAGAATCCTTCAAATCCAGTCACAGGCTAAAAACAAAAATCTTATAATAACGTCATTGGATAATATTGAAATTTTAACGATTCTTATACTATATTTGAGAAATAATATAAAGATAAAAAATAAAAAAATAAACTTTATTATTTAATTTGTTCATATTTAGATAAAAAAGAGAAAGAAAAATAATTTTATTTTTTCTTATTTAAAAAGCAAAATATGAAAATAAATAAAAATATTAAAAAAATAAATTTATTTTCTCTTATTTAAAAATTAAAATATGAAAAGAAATAAAAATATTATTTCATATATTTCTTATTTTACTCTTTTTTAAAGAAAATAAAGTTATTAAAATACATTAAAAAATAAAAAAGTTATGATTATAATTATAATTTTATAAAAATTATTTTAATTTTTTATATTTTCTTTTCATTTCGAAGGGGGGTTCATTTTTCAAATAAAAAAAATATTTTTTTCATTTATTTTCCGTTTTTATTTTACTTTTTCCTTACTTTTCTTACACGGGGTTATTCTCTCCCTCGATAATTAGTTGTAGTAATTATATTAATTTATTCAATGTTTTACACATGTCACAGCAGCGTTGGTCGTGGACCATTTTGTCTTTCTTAACATTTATCGGTCGGATAACTATCTAAAAAGCCCTGAAATTTGCTCTATTTTCATAGTTAAATTCCTAACATTGAAATTTTTAAGCAATTAATATCCGCTCAATTTCTTTTTCATCGAAATAAATAAATTCGTTGTTTTCATCCAATTTTTTTTTTTTAACATTCCAATTGCAAAAATGTTTAAAAGTACATCTCTTGTTTTTTTTATTTGAAAAAATGAAAACTTTTATTTTTTATTGGACCATATAAAAAGATAAGATATTTTTAATTGATATTTTACAATCGAAATTTTTTTTATGAATTTTTTTAATGATAAAACAACATATTTTTAATCAATATTTATTGATTATTGTTAAATATGTGATTTTTATTTAATTTCAAATTATATGGTTTTAAATATATTAAATTTTAAATTGCTATCTATTAGTTGAAGTAAAATTATGCATATTCAATAGTTATCTATTAAATATACGAGGAGTGTTAAGATGTAAATTTATATAATATCTTACATAATTTAATTTTCAACTTAAAGTTGAAATGAAATTGAATTCTAAGCATCAATGAAGAAAAAAATTTGTTGAAATATTTGACCGTTGTTTGAGAACGAAAATATTTTATGAAAAATTTTTATTACTATTTAAATGATTTGAAAGCTTCTTTACAAATTGAAAAGAAAATAAAAAACATACTACAATTTAAAGAAATATTATATGAAAAGGAAACAAAATGGCTTCCAGAAATAATGAGTAATTATCAAAGGATTAGGATTTCATTGTAAGAGATTTAGTATTTAGGATTTAATTGTGAAGATGGATTAAGTTTGAGGACATTTAATAGCCATAAAACCCACATGGCGTGGCCGCTGGCGCCAGCCCTATAAACGTGAAAAGAAAAAAAAAAATCCTATAATACTATGAAACAATGATGACATGAGGCAAAGGTTGAATTGTGAATAATGAAAATATTTTATTTTATTTATGATGTGACTTACAATTCATTCAAAAAATTTAATTAATAATCAAAATAGAACAACGATTCTATTGGATTATTTTAAAAAAGTAAATGATTAGTATCAAAGTTTTTTCTTTAAAGAACATAAGGTACGATTAACATAACCGACATCTGCGGGCCGCACTAAAGATTCTGTAAATGGCCGGTGTATTTATAAATCAGTGTACAGCCCGACTTTATAGAACAAAGCCTACAATGGTTGTTTGGCATGGAAAAATGAGTCTCAACATGTATTCAAAAATATCAAATTGAATTAAAGAATTAAAATAAATTAAATGTAAAATCCAAAAATTTTAAAGTTTTTTGCTTTAAATGAAATTGAAATCTAACTGAAAGTTAATTTCAGTCCAGTTTTCATCTTTCAGTTATATATTAAATTGAAAATAAGACTCAAATGATTCAATTCTAATTAAATTGGAAATATATATATATTTAAATTCTATGTTAATTTTAATACATACATTAATAAAATATTATAAAATAAAATATATAATAGTGTATATGCTTAAATATACTAAATATAAGCTATATATATTTAAATATATTACATTTATACTTATAAATTCTATATATAAAAAATCTAAGGTATACATGCTCAAATATGTTATACATAAGTTATCTGTGGTTAAATATATTATATATAAGTTATACATGTTTATATATACTATCTATAAGTTATTATATGTGCTTAAATATGTTTAAATTATTATATATATATATATTATTAATTTTTTAGATTTTTTAAAATTTTTAATTATTTGTAGAAAATAAAATTTGTCTAATATATCAAAATATAATTATTATAATAAAATTTATTTAAAGTTTCTTTATTACAATGTGCTAGAAATTTACTTAAAATATGTGCATGCGAAT
This sequence comes from Omphalea diandra, assembly GCA_949677035.1. Lineage (NCBI taxonomy): Eukaryota > Viridiplantae > Streptophyta > Magnoliopsida > Malpighiales > Euphorbiaceae > Omphalea > Omphalea diandra. The sequence continues at coordinate 26,790 of CATIWR010098674.1, read as the reverse complement.
TGGTTAAAATATGCGCATGTGAATTGGTATGAATGAAAGTATTGCAATATGTTTGTTTTATATGTTGGCATTATATATTTGTTTAATTGTTGATGGGCAAATTAAAAGCACTCGTATTATTACTTTATTACAAACAAATAAAAAATCACTTGTATGGCTTTGACATACTAAATAGTAATATTAACTTTCATTGTTGAGTAGTTAATGAAATGTTATAATGAAACTTTACTCGATTTAATTTTTTTCATTAACTTTATATATCATTATTTAATGATAATTTATAGCTATAAGCATGGGATAGATAGTGCTTGAATTTTCAATAGTATTCAAGTTTTTTGTTCATCAACTTCTCTCGTTCAAAAATAAATTTATTAATTAATTTTTACTTTAAACTCCTTTATGTCCACGTATTTCGTTTCTTTTTTTAATTTTATTATGATCCTTTTAAATTTTGACTAATATATAGAATATCTAAACTGAACTTTAAATTAAGGATATTTCAATCTATTCAAAGTTTTATCCCCATATACACATAGGTATATATACATTATATATACAATAATATAATTCTTTATTATAAAATATAATTTTATTTTTATAAAATATATTTTTTGAAAAATAATTTGTTTTCCAAAATTAAAATTATATTTTAAAATATTGAATTTTGATATATGATTTTCAAATTTTGAAAGTTAATAAATAAATAAAAAGAACTATCAAAACTACACATAAATAAAAATAGTTTGAAATTCAAATTTGATATTTTGAAAAATACTAATCTTTTATTTTTATTAAAAATATCAACATCTTGATGTGAAGTTATCAATTAATTTTGATGTAAATTTTATTTAATTATATTCTTTAAAATAAAATTAATAATGATTAGATATACTGTATTTTTTTTTATTTTTTTTGGATAATTAGATGTAACTTGATTAATTATTTTAATTTATAACTTTTTATTTTATTAAATAAGTGAAATATGTTTAATGTGTATATAAAAATATAATTAAAAAAATTTATATCATCAAGCTAGTACATCAATATCAAAAATAATGTTAATTGATTTAGCAGTCATTTGATTGATAATGCATAATATGAGGTACTATATTTATAGAAACTAAAATCTCAGTGTTCTACTTAAAAATTACTAATCACATAGTTTCATGTACTTTTATTTTTTAAAAATATAGAACATGTTAATTGATGTTTTAAAATGCTAGCTCACATGTTATAACACATCATTATGTCACATCAGTGGGTGTCACATCAGTGGGTTAAATGGCACTAGATGTTTTATCATTATGTGATTAATGACATGTATTATGGAAACTATTTTGATATAACCTAAACCTCAAGGTCGAAATAAAAAAATACTAAACTATAAGCTACTTTTTTATATTTTTCTAGATTTAAATAGAATAAAATCAAACTCTATATAATAATTGAATTAAACGAAACAAATTTATATCAATTTAATTGAATCAATTTTTTAAAAAATAATGTTTAAATATTTTAATATAAATAAAATTTGTTAATAAGTTTGTAGCATTTATAATATAAATAGTAAGCTTTCAGATTGATTTAATTTAATTTAATTTAATTCAATTGTAGTTTGATCAACACTGTTTGATTTATTTATTTATTAAACTATTAAAATTGAATTAAATCAAAATAACTAAAATTTTAAAAAATTAAAACCAAGCTTACAAAAAAAATTGAAAAACTAAATTAATTTAATTCAATCAATTTTTTTTTTATCAAAATCAAACTTTATTCACCTTACTCTTGATTGCCTAAAAATGAGAATTTGTTTATCGAGAACCCAATTTCAATGCTAATGAAAGTTTTGGATAGTAATTTATAATTGAATAAAATCTTAATTTCACAATTACAATATGCTTTGAATTATTGTTCAATAACCATTTGTGTCGTAGGATTGAGCATGATGTTTGAGAAAATCGAATCAAATCGAAGAATTGAACTGAATTAAACCAAAAATTGGGCTTTTGGTAGGGACCAGACTAAGACCAAACCAAAATTATTTTGGGATGATATCAATCCTTCAATGATACACCACATCGAGGACGAACCTGAACCAAGACTGAATTGAACTACACCAAGATCCCAAAGAACCGAACCAATATCAATATAATATAATATTATATATATATATATATATAATCATATATTTAATAAATATATATTATATACACAAAATACTTATCTTCATAATGTATAATTCTATACATCATACAAATACAAATACATCATACATATACAAATATACACTGTAAAAATTACATTAAACTAACATAACCCTTTTTTTTTTTTCTTTTTCATTCTGCCCTCCTTTTCTCTCCCTCTCACTCAGTGTTGTAAGCCTCCTTTGCCCAAATTTCATCATCTTCTTTGATACGATAACCCTAATCCATTTTTGCTCTCACTCTATCTTCTTTTCAACTATAATCTATTTTTGCCCTCACTCTCTCTTCCTTTCAACCCTAATCCATTTTTACTCTTCCTCTCACTTATTCTTCAGTGTCGTATGTAATCCTTTTGCTCTCTTTCTCTCTATCCCCAAATTTCATCTCCTTTTTTAATGACCATTTATTCTAGATTTCATCTTCTTCTTTGATAACCTTAAAATTGATTTCATTTTACTCTTAGATAACCCTGAATACGCTCTCCCCTACTCTCCCTCTCATGTTTATATTCTAAGTTCTATTTTCTTCTTTGATCCATGATATAATTCCAACTAAACCCTAAAATTGTCCTTTCTTCTTTGATATATCCTTAAAATTAAAAGACAAAAAAGACCAAGATCTACTATTGGTAAGTCCATATATTCTCTCAATCTCTCTAATTTATTGCAATTTGCATTCATGTAATGATTGTTTGGTTGTTGTTAATATTTGAGTGATTTGGCTTCTTATTTATTCTCTACTCTTGATTAACTATATTGTGATGAGATTTGCTTTAGATTTTTGGATTATTTAATATTTTAGATTAAATTTATGAGTGAATGAAGTCGATATACATTGAAATAATTTCTCACATATTTTTCCTTTTATTTTATGGTATGTTTTATTTAATAGAATATGATATGTTATGTTATTTTGTGTTATTATTTTGTTATGAAGTATCAACTACTACTTGATGCTTCAATGTTATATTTTGTGTTATATTTTTATGTTCGTTATCATCTCACATTTTGTTTTGATTGATTTTAATTATAATGATTTATTGTAGGTACAATGGTTAAGAGGAAAATATTACTAGCATCAATGTCAAGCAACTCTAATGGCTTGTTGTTAGCCCTTCTTCCACAACTAAGAAGTGATAATGCATCTTCTACTAGAATCCCAACATCAAGAGCTTTTACCAGTCTCCATACTGTAGAGCCAACTATAGCTAACTCTCAACTTGTAGCTACAACTCAATTGGAACTACCACCACCATTGCCAATGACTAATAATGTTTATGCTAATGTAGTTGAGCAAATGCATCCTTTTAACATGAATAATAAAAAGTCTAAGTCAAATGTGTCTATGCATTATGATAAACTTAAGGATAAGGATGGTAATGAAATTGGGATGGTAAAATGTATATGGTGTGAGAAAGACTATTAGGGTAGCTCTTTCATAAGGACTTCTATCCTTAGGAAACATTTAAGAGATGCTAGTAAAAACATACCTTCAGAGAGTTCTTAGAAATAAGCAAGACGTATGATAAGTCACAAAAACTTTTAATTGGGGTTAAGGGGAGTGAATGTAAGGCACCTAAGTTGAAATGTTAGAAGTTTGATAAACAAATTTGTAGAGAAGGCTTAGATAAAATGATAATAAAGGATTAACTACCTTTTAGATTTGTTGAGAGGGAAGGATTTAGAGAATGGGTAACTAATAATCTTTTTGAGTTTGTAATTCCATTTAGGTTTACTATTATTAGAGACTGTTATTCTTTATTTGTGAATAAGAAGAAAAAACTAAAAAGTTTTCTTGCAATTTAATGTCAAAGAGTATTTTTGACAACTAATAGATGGACAAGCTTGCAAAATCTAAGCTACTTGTGTTTGACTACTCATTTTATAGATAAAGTATGGAATATGCATAAGAGAATTTTAAATTTTTGTGTTATTAAGAGTCACAAAGAGGTTAATATAGGAAATGTCATTTATAGTTGTATGGAGAAGTAGGGTTTGTCTAAGGTCATGTGTATTACTGTTGACAATGGATTTAATAATGATACAATAAAAATTCAATTAAAAAGAAGGCTAGTGAAAAAAGGTACATTTGTGTTAGGTGGAGAGGTATGTCACATGAGGTGTTTTGCTCGTATTCTCCAATTGACTGTTAAGGATGACCTTAATATGGTTTCAGGTTCCATCAAAAGATTAGAAGTTGTAGTGAAGTATATTAGGAGCAGTCTACAAAGGATGGATGTGTTTAAAAAAGCAATTGATTTGGTAGGCATTAAGTCACAATCTTGCCTAGAATTAGATTGTCCTACAAGGTTGAATTCCACTTTTTCTCATTTTAGAATCTGCCTTAAACTACTATAAGGAATTTGGGAGGCTAGAGTACATGATACAAAATATGTGATAGATTTGGGTATTGATTTACCTAATGAGGGTGATTGGAACAAAGCTAGGGTGTTGTGTAAATTTCTAAGTAACTTTTATAAAGCTACTTATAGGTTATTCATGTCTCTTTATTGCTCATCTAGCTTATACTTTTTTTGAGGTTGTGAAAATATTGAAAGAATTGAGTATTTGTGAAATGGATGTTGATAATGAGTTGAGAGAGATGGGTAACCAAATAAGAGCAAAATTTGATAAATATTGGGGTTCTTTAGACAAAATAAATATGATGATGTTTATTACAATTCTGCTAGACCTTAGATATAAGCTTAAATACATTAAATATAAATATATGACATACTATGAGGAGGTAAAGGTTGAAAAATTAGTTAAGAGAGTGTTACAAACATTAAATTCCATCACAAAAGAGTATAAATCTAATGATCAATCTGATGCTATTGTTGAAAGGGTGGAAACTAATTCTGTCAATAAGAATATGAGTGGTATTGATGCAGTTACAAGTGAGTACATTAATGATTTCTTTTTAGAAACAAAAATTCAAGAGACATTAGCTTCAAAAAGTGAGGTAGATAAATATTTAGAGGAAAGTAATGAAAAATATGTGAGTGAATTCAATTTAATATTGTGGTGAAGGGTCAATTTTGTTAGGTTTCTCATTCTATCTGAGGTTGTTAGAGATGTGTTTGCAATCCAAGCATCCATAGTTGCCTCTGAATCTGCATTCAGTATAGGAGGAAGGACTTTGGATCAATATAAGAGTTCTTTACTCCCCAACACTGCTAAACTTTTAATACACTGTCAAGATTGGCTAAAAAAATTCAAACAAGACCTTACAATTGGAAGAAACAATAGAAGAATTTAAAAAATTTGAAACAAATTATATTTTATAACTTGCATTAATAATTTTCAAATCCATCTATTCATCCTTTTATTGGTAATGAAACTAAATTTTTTAGTTTTATTTTTTGCAGATGTCAATCAAGATTTAGAAGTTGTTCATCCTATAGCACCAATATGGAATTTGCACTGTTGAATGTCTAATTCAAGTAATATTTTATGTTGATTTTTGTTTTTTAATTATGAATTTGGACTATTGATATTTATTATTTAATTGTGAATTTTGTTGTTGGTGTTGTGAGTAGAAATGCAATTGGGGGAAGCTAAAGATGTTGTTTTTAACTGCTGTTGTTGCTGAATTTGGATTATTTCTTCTTATTGGTGGTGCTTCGTGATAGAAAAGTGTTGGTGTTTGTTGCTATTGGTGGTATTTATTGCTAGTGTTATTGTTGAACTTTGAAGATTTGATGATGTTTGTTATTGTTGTTGATGATTTGCTAATGGTGTTATCTACTATTGAACTCTGATAACTCTGATAATATGTTGTTGAACTCTGATAATCTTCAATGTTTTTGTTGTTATTCCTATTTGAATAATTGAATATTTCTGTGAATTTTTTCATACTTGAGAATTGTTTGTTAAGTTTATTTTTACTTGAACTAGTATTCTTATTTTTGAATTTTGAACTATAGTATTATGTTATTTAAATTTGGATAATGTATAATATATATTGTCATTTTGAATGGAAATAGCAGGTCTATTTGAAACTTTTACCATAAAATTTCAATATCTGTATGGAAATTCTGTTTGGAATCGAAAGGACCAATATCTTAAACTATATTGACCCAACCCATTAGCATCGAAACTGCGAATCGAACCCAATTCAATGCCAATGGTTTTAGTGTTTTCCTATCCTCAACGTAGTTACAGTTCTTCAAAAAATAAAAACTCTGACTTTTGGTCCGATTTCAAGGTTTTTCAAACCCCGACTTGGACTAACCTGTGCACAACATTACTGTGTCAGTTTTATGTAACTCCACATTTAGATTATTATACAATTTCTAAAAACATTAATTATTTTGAAACTCCCGAGTTTGGTTGTATTAAACTATTTTGTTTTTTATGTTTCAAATTTGTATTAAAACATTTTTGTATTTTCATTCTATTATACTACATAAGACTTTTATCTATTTTTTATACAATTTCTATCATCAAAAGCAAGATATTGAACAAATTAAATTTCAAAATTATTCATTTTTTTTTATTTTTTTCTGCCTATTCCTCTTCATTTTCTCTCCTGCCATCTCTTTTAAAATATTTTTGTTGTGTTATCAAAAAAGAAAAAACGAATTCCCTTAATACTTTCACCCTTCACTCCTGTTGCTCACCACTTTTATCACTTTTTCTATATATAATATTTAATAAATAAACATTATAGTGTTATTTACATTATTATATTACGATATCATAATTAATATTTACTATTATATTAGATAAAAGTTAATTATTCTAATCCTTGCAATCAATAAAATAAAAAATAGTTATCACATATCATATTTATCCTTTAACGTTATTTAAAGGCATTATTAAATCCATCATAGTATAATTTGCCTATCTAATAATATTTTTCCTCATTTTCTGGCTCTTAGCCTCTTTCTCTCTTTAAAGCTTAGCCCCCTCAACTCTTTGCCGAATTCCTCATTCGAGTTCCTTCAACTACTGCAACGGTCCAAATAGGCTCGCCACTTGCCAAATTTCTTTGACAAAGATTCCAGGATTTGTTTGGGCGTACAGCTAAATACTCGAGTGAGATAGAGTTATAATGCCTGCAATCAATTTTTTGATAATGGTCAAAGTAGATATGATGTAAGAGAGACTAAGATAGGGGTAGTCAAAGGAGACATTGAAATCGAGAGTGTAATAGCTATTTTGACATTCAAAATAGTATCTTTGATCCGAGACTTCGCCAGTTATTAATAACCTGCCTATAATTGAAGATTAGTAGTTAAGAATTTGGATGTGATGATTATGGCTATGGAAGTAGTAGCGATGGTTGTATATTGAATTAATGTTTAGAGTTAGATCATTTGGGGATCAGAATAAATATTTTGAATTTGGTTGAGTCAAATGTGGGCTTGATCAAAGCTGCATTTTTCAATTTGAGTCTGAATTAAATCCTGGTGATGATTCAATAATTGGGTTTGTGTTTATGATTCAACGATCTTCTTTTGAATTTGGTTGTTTGTGTTTATTTGTTTATAACAATGGTAATGGTAGTACATAAAGTAAAAATTAAAATGAAAATGAAAGATAATATAAACTTTTCATATAAATTTTAATAGATTGTAACAGAAGTAAAACGCATGAACATTTTAATGCAGTTTTGTAAAGCGAGGGATTAAATAATCTAATATAAATTAATTAGCCCTTTCTCTAAGAACTGCTACATATACACAAATAAAAACTTCACCAAAGAAAATCGAGATTCATGCATAACTGTGGGTATAATTTAAATCCAAAAAGACATTTGATATAATACTCTATTGAAAACCGTTCCAAATACATCGCCTTGAACTGGAGAAAGATGATCGGGCTTACTTGTCTAAAACATTTTTCCCCTGCCATATTCTCGTGGAACAGAATCATCAACATCCATTCGTGACCAATTTTTTACCAAGGAAGACATCTGGTCGACCTTGTCATACAACCCAAGGAGCCCACCTGTGTGTATGAAAAGTACCTTCCGTTGTTCCCATTTCTTTGGATTTGATGCCATGTCTTTCATCATTGCATAAGCAGCTTTCCCACTACGAAAATAAATTATGAACTGTTAGTGTTTTCAGATTTCAAAATCAATTGAATGCCTTGCCTATCTTCAGATTTTATGTCAACTCAAGGACTAATAGCTTTCCAGATATCATGAAATGCTTGATGTTAAGGCTATTGGCATTCTTTAACACCATGCTTAGCATATAGACTAAATTTGACAACTTCAGCCATTGAAACATGACATGACAGTTGCTCTTCTGGTTGGCTTTCAGCTGTAATGACCAACCATTCACTATTCACCATCCCATTTGACTTATTATAGTTAAGATAAGCATCATGCTAACTGCTGCAGAATAAGTAAAAAGGATGTCATGCTAAAACTTGGGAATTCTGAATGGATTTGTTGCTCTATACCTGTAAACTGGGTCTAGAATGACACCTGTAGCTTTGGCAACTTCCTGGACAAACTGAAGCTCATCAGAGGTGTTAATTGCGTAGCCTAGCCCCTTGGCCTGTAGGAGGAAAGAAAATCAAGGACAAAATACAAGTATCCCATGATATACTTGATAAAATGCAAACTCTTCTCTTGGAAGCATTAAATTAGGCAATCTTTGAGGCACACCAATTGCTTATTAGCCATGACAATTTAAGAAACTTCCAGAATAAGATTAAACTTAGAACTCATGAATTCTAAAAGAATAAGAATCATCTATAGATTTCTTAGGAGAAACTAAAACATTTTTTAAAAAGCATAATGTTGACAAGTAAATATGTGGATTCATTGATAGGAATGCAATGACATTAAACAAAACAGAAGTTATGGTCCGTATCCTTATCCTAGTTATCTTTCCTGAGTGAAAAGAACTAAGAGCTCTTTCATATATATATGTTTATCAGCTTTATGAGTCTGATGCAATTTGCCAGATCATGTCGCAGCCATCCAGCATATCAATGTTTGGCACAAATAAATAGACTCGGAATAATATTGTTGACAGAACTACTGTCATCTAGAAAAGGAAAGAAGAACGTAAGCATGATGAAAGTAAAGAACGGATTATCCACTGATGCATTAAAGCACTCACATTTTGAATGTCTACAATGTCACGGGAGTTAACACCTGCTTCAAGTCCATCTATTAGGGCTTGAACAAAGCCATGAAAGTAATCAGGGTCATCGCAAACAGAGAATGCATGAACCTAGAATATGGTAACATCTAAGTTAATTGGCAATAAAAATGAAGAAACTGAGAATCCACAAAAAGGAGACATACTTTAGCCTTCAAAGTACCCAACCATGATCCTAGTGACAGACCAGCAATTGTACCTCCACTGAAAATTAACCACAAAAAAATTATTTTGAATTCACTATTAGCTTGAAAGAAAGTACAATAAAAGCACAATGAAAAATTAAAAATTGGGAAAATGTTGTTCCATAGAATAGTGATTCTATATTTAAAGATGAACCAAGGAATATCAATGTTAGATATGTGGAAGCTTGAAAATTGATATAGAGAAATCACCAATCACAAACACACAAGAATTATGCAATTCACCTTTTTATGAGATACATCCACAAGACAAACTTCGATCAATTAATTCAATACAATATGGAGATTACAGTTATACAATTTTCTACTATCATGAATTGTTCGCCAAGAAATCATCAAAAAGAGTTTGGTTCTCTTTTTGGAACTTCTCCACTCTTTAGTCTTTAATTTGCAAGAGTTTGTTCTCCCATTGGAACTTCTACAATTACTTCTTTCCTCTTCCATTATGCACTTCACCATCAAATCCTTTTCACTTCATGACTTCATTTGCTTCATAGAAAATAACTTATCTAGGAAAATATTTTTTGAAAAAAATATTTTCTGATATTTAGAATACATTGAAAAAATATTAATTTTCTTTTAGATTATAAAATTATAACAAACTACTAAATGCTTTTTATTTACACTATTTATTATTCAATATGATAAAAAAACTATAAAATAAAAATTGTGTGGATTCAACTAGTCACCAACGACCACCATCAACCAGCAGTGACTGGTGATAAATGTCAATAGTCAAGGATGGACAGTAATTATAAATACACTAATAAATATGTATTTATATGATTTATTTTTCATTTAGATAAGTTTATCAAAAACTAAAAAATGACTTTCTTTAAAAGAAAAAATGATTTAATTTTTCCTTTAACTAAAAAAACATTTTTTATTGATAATTTCCTGAATACGTCAAATATCAAAGAATACAAAAAATATTTTTCAAGAAAATATGAACAATATTTTTTATGAGACAAACAAAGCCCATATTTTTCTCTCTTCTTACATGGAGGTTTGGATCAAAGACCTTCACTCATTGGCAAAGCCAACAAATCTTTATTTTGTATTCCTATTTATAAAGAATTATACCTTTTCACCAACTCAAAGCCCTTACTAAGAAATTTCTACTGATTAGGAATTTTAATTTTAAATAAATAAAAATTCTAGTCCAATTAGGAATTTGAGACAACCAAAACAAGCAACTCCACATCTAATAGCTTTTATCCCCATTCTATTCCATGTTATTCCACGAGTCGACGAAGCCTCAATGTGATAGTTCATAATTTTTGAGTAAAATTCCCAAAATCAAATTAGCAAAAGGAAAAAAAATAAGTCATATCTCCAAGTTGAATAATAATCAACAACAACAAATTCAATTATATGAAGAATTCTTTATTATCCCAATCTGAGGCCTTATCCTTCGCGCACATGTAATAAAATCAATGAACTTAAAATTGGGTTGAAATTATATAAATTGACTCTAACTTTGGGCATTTTTTGCTTTGGCTATCAAGAGAATTTGTATTCGAATTTAATTGTGCGCTAAGTGTACAATTCAAGAGCTCTCTAAAATATTTATTCCAAAATTGGATCAATGTGATAAAATAAGATGAATTTCATTCACAAAAGGGCCATATCAATAGCGCGAACTAGTTGAGCCACTAGGTAGCTAGTGGAATTGCCACCTTACCCAACCCAGAATAGTTTTCTTGATATTTTTCACTTTATAGGATATCCAGTCCAAACATAATTTTTGGACAAATTCTTATGTAATAATTCAAATCAATTCTCTTGATAGAACTCAATTTAAATTATTTTTTAATAGAATTCATGTGTTTGGGATAAATTTTAAAATTATAGTTTGTAATAACTTAGTAGCATGAAGAGCAAGTCAATGCCCTTGCACATTGCATAACTTTTTTATTTTGTATGTTTAAATTAATAAGATTATAAAAGGAAGAAAAAAGGAGGAAAAATTATAGTCAGCAATTTCATTTGGAAATACTTTAATTTGATAATTTTTCTTTAATTTTTCATTCACTTAATAATTGCATTGTTACTTATATAAACTGGTTGTATGTGACTACTTTACATATATAGTTCAATGTAATCACATGTAAAATAATTATTTTATGCAAATACTTTTTATGCACGTTTTTTTCTAAGTATAAAGATACCAAAATTTCCATAAACCATTTGTAATGAACTTATTATTAATTGGATTTGCATATTTAACATAGACAAGTCTTTCTTCTTATCATGACCTTACTGACTTTTTTTTATCTCTGTTCAATGGGTAAATATTTATGATGAAACCCAAATTACTCAGTGTGAGTTGGTCACCATCAAATACTATCATCCCAAACAACCAAAAACCACGTATGTTATTCACATCTCAAATCAAGTAAAAAAACAATTGAAGAGATGAATATCATTTCTAAAATCTCACACATCATTTTCTAGTTTCCCATAATTGCAAATTTACATTCTTTTTTTGGTTTTATAAATAAATAAGTTTTGTTTGTGTACTCAATTTGTATATTTTAGTATGTACGACTCCAATACACTAAAATTAATGTTTAGGACTCTAATTATGAAGCTTAAAGCATCAAGATTTTACTATATGTGCAGTTAAATCAATTAATTTAAACAATCACAATAAATATAAAATTCTGAAAAATCCAAATTTTAAAATTCTATTCAATTGTGAACTCCCAACCAATCAAATTACTGGATCTCTGCTTGGGAATGATAATAAAATTTAGATTTGTTAACTTTCTTATTTTGTCCTTATCTATAAAAGACAAATTTAATTTAACTAAGGATATTTTGGTTTTTCATAGGTGGGCCTCATTAAATGAAGTGATTCTTGCAAAATGATAACTCCTTTGCGTGTCCTTAAAATGTTCTTACTAGATGCCTCGCTTCACACCTATCTTGTGTTGCATAAATTGATTGCCTTTATCTTTGGTTTCAAATATGGGTCACACTAATTTTTTTAGGTTATCTTTACTTTTCCTCAAAACTAATACAAAGTAGAGTACTTTTTTTTTTTGGCCACTAATCATTTTGACTCCCATTTTACTATGTAGTAATTTAATTACAAGACATCGATCAAACTTATACCTTTTTTAAAAGGAAAACAAAAAAAATCAGCGACCCAAATGCCAATTGCCCATTGAAGAAACTCTTATGGCCAAACCTAGACTATTTCTAGACACAAAAATTACCATTTCCACATTAAATAACAAAAATCCCACACGAACCCACCAGAAGTAATTAATATGTAGTAATAAAAAGTGGAATTATGTAAATATTTTTTCCATTTCATTAATGAATTATGTAACTTTCTGCAATGGTACAGTTATTAGAAGGATATAATAACTTCTTGGGTACTAATACAATATATAATCCTAAGCTTTCTAATGTTTTATAGGGTTTTCAGATTTCAATTAATAAAAGAACACCAGCAGTTAATGCTGCTTTTCTTTAAGTTGTGTGATGCAATTCAACTATTTTTTTGATGCCTTTGAAACCTCGGGTGTGATGCCTAAACTCTTTATTTTATTTTGATATTCATGTGTTACTATCCAGAGCCCATTCTTCTCATCAAAGCACCTTTTCTTGGTTAATTTTGATTCTTTAACTCTAATATGTGCAAAGTTTGAAACCTAATTGCTCAACCAAATTTCCACATTTAAATCCTAAATTCAGCCTAAATAACCTACCACAAATCTGCCTTGCATCAACTTCACATCTAAGCTTCCTCAAACATCACACCCAAGAGAATATCAACCAAGACCTGAGATGCACTTTAAAATTTCTCCATAACTAGAACTCTGGAAGTAACAGTCCTTTCATGTGTAAGAGCTCATAGATAAATTGGGATATTAGGATAAATTAAATTATCCATACATTTCAAAAATAGAGTTTAAGTGAAATGAACTTCAATGCACTACAAAGGAAGGAGGGAAGAAAAGGGGGAAAGAATCATACTATAAAAATTTAATGGAAGGAGAAGATAAGAACCTGCCACATGCAACAACGATATCATCAAATCTTAATCCGCCATTACTAGACAGAACTTGCTGCTCAATTTCTCTGATTGCTTCAATATAACCCCTGAATCAAATTCAAATATAAAATTATATAAAAACAGTGTCATAAAAAAGAAAACAATAAAAATAAACTTTCAATTCAAAGTCTGGAACTCTGATCTTAAAAGCATAGGAAACAAACATAATTAATTGACACAATGATAGGTTAATATATAAAATTCACTTCCATTTGCTCACAATAATGAAGTGACCAAGAACAGTCAGCAAAACCCCAAAATAAAAGGAAGCCGCCCAGTCATAGGATGAGGTATGCAAGGGAAGAATGCAAATTCAAATTGTATAGGATGCAAATACATATAGATAGTTTATGCAGAAATAAGCAAGTGTTTGAACAAATGCCTAAGCAAGAATATGAATAAAGCTTAACCAGTCTCACAAGATGAATCATGAATGTTGATCAATTCCTGTGGCATAAAAATGTACTTACAAACTTAAAATATACATCAAAGAAGGAATACATTATTCACCTAAACTCACCAGGTTCCTATGGGATTTGATCCGCCAACAGGAATGACATATGGCTTTCTTCCTTCCTTTTGCAACTTTTCTTTTAAGATGTTGGTAAGAGTCTGTTACCAGAGATTGAACAAAGTCAGTCATGCTTGTCAATTAAATAAAATCTATATATATATATATATATATATATATATATATATTAACAGTTAAACACTTACTAAGTAGCTTTTATGAAATAAAATAGCAGCACAATTATTCAATACACTGCACCGGAAAATTGAAAGCGCAATAGAAAACTTCAGATGTTTAAAACCATGCCTAATCAACTGTATTGGACACTACTGCACAGCAGAGGGAAAGATGCTTTTATAAGGCTAGAACAAAAGCAAAAATTGATGGATACACAAGATTGCTACATCCTAACAAAGAAGTTTACAATCTGCAACTTGCAAAAATAAGATACTGGAATAAAGCCATATAAGCAAGCATCTCTCAACTAAAATTAAGAGAACATAATGAAAATAAGAAAAGGAGAAGTAAAATCATATGTATCTTTACTTATCGAAACAATAGCTTGCTCTATAGTGCAGTAGGACAACTTGCAATGCTGGTTATTCAGGCTTGATGTAAGGAAAACCTTGGATGAGATGCCAAAGGAAGTTTAGATGTGAAGCCTAAAACATTGTTTACTGTTAATTGTCTTAGATCCAAAGAAGCACTATAAGCATTTATATTCCTAAAATCAAAGGAAAAGTAAGAAAAAGCATATTGTAGTTTGCAGTTTTACATATTGGGCCTCAATAAAGATTTTGTAACAATTTGGAGTCTGATATTATACTCCATTAACACTTACAGGCAATTCGCTTAGCATCGTTATCTCTTTCCAATATGGCAATGGCATGACATGGAAACCAATTAAAAATTATTTCATAAATGACATGGCATGAATATTAATTTAAAATAAATAGTTTTAGTGATTATGTGGTTCCTAACTAGGATTTTAGCGCCATAGTGAATTAAAAAGAAAAATTTATAGATTATCAAAATTTAATAAAGCTTTTGAACTTAGAAAATGAAATAAGCAAAATTGGACTGGAATTACTCTCCAATTCTTCTTTACTCATCAGCGCCCACTCATCCAAGCCTACTGTCACCCTTCTTGTTTGCTCATCCAAGCCTATTGTCACTATCCTCCATAATTTGAACCCTTTAGACCTCAATAGGTTCTGGTCACACGTCAACCTTTTTTTTTTCTTCTCATCAAATAAGGAAATTTGTTTTTGGGCCAAACAAATCACTTATCAAATCTGGACTTGGATCACATCAATTTTCACATTCTTCTTCTTTTTGAATTCTAATGAAATTCTTTTTTTGTTTGTTTCAATCATCCTTTTGGCACCTAATGGAGAAAGAGATGTATGGAGTCTCTTATCAATGTCCCACCAACCACTCCCACTATGATCAGTACATTCCTTTTTGCATTGACAGTCAATTCATGCTCTCTGGCTGTTAGGGAAATAAGGTTTGATATCCCACTATCAATTCTCTGACTGGTCAGTCCGATGGCCATAAAAAGGATATTCCCAACATCATATCATCAACAACTGTGTCATAAGTAGATGCAGAGTTCATGCCATATTGGAAATTACTGAAATTATTGTTTAATTAATGTTCATGCTACTCCATTTATCAAATTAATTTTTAATTGGTGTCTATGTTAAGTCATTGCCATATTGGAAATAGTTACTCGTGTTAAATAAATCGTTATAAGTGCTAAAAGAGTATAATCTCAAGTCTCAAAATGTCACAAAAAATTCTTAGACCTTAATGTGTAAAACCGCAAACCCTCAATATACTTTTTGGTATTTTCTCTAGGATCAAATTTTAAGGCTTGATTTGATGAGGGATTAGGAGACGATAGGAAAGGAACAGGAGAAAGAATAAACATTATCCCTAGTTAGAATGTTTAAAGAGGTTAGACAGGAAAATATAACAAATGATAATCTATCCCTTCAAATCGATTTCTTCTTCTATCTTTGAACACAACAAGCTTCAAAACTCTTAAAAGTCAAAATAAAGATACTCTATATCCTCCTAGACACTCGTTTTATTTGTGATAAGGTAAGATTTATATTGTCTACTTTGTATTTGGCTATTTCCACTGCTTATTTAAGTTGATTCTTAATTATGGACAAAAAATATAGATGCAATATCTCTATCTCCAGTGTTGCAGATATGGAAGACCAATCAAATATTATATCTCCCGATCAAATATTATATATTACAAATATTTGAAAGTTTAGATAGAATAAGCAGGGAAAAGGAAAAGTTTGGATGTACACGCAGAACTCATATACTATGTGCAAGGCATAAATCAAGAAGAACTGGAAATGAAGGAGCATTGACAAAGCAAATATTTGAAAGTTTAGACAGAATAAGCAGGGAAAAGGAAAGTTTGGATGTACACGCAGAACTCATATATTATGTGAAAGGCATAAATCAAGAAGAACTGGAAATGAAGGAGCATTGACAAACCACACTTCCAATCTGTGCATATTCTTCTTTTGAAATAAGTTGGACATTGGCTCCAACTAGACGCTCAACCAAGAGATTGCCCACTAGTCCAGGATCTTGGTCCACGAGGACCTGTAACAAATTGAAAACCATCTTCAGAAAAAACAACAATTAATTAAACTAAAATAAATAATAAAAGAAAAGGACATTGCTGGACCTTGGAGGTGCGAAGTATAAGATAAGAGTCTAGATTAAAGTATTTAGCAGCAACAGCAGTGGCACGGCAGTGGTTGCTTTGAATGCCTCCGATGGTAATGACACAGTCAGCACCCTCAGCAACTGCATCGGCTATCAAGAATTCCAATTTTCTTACTTTGTTACCGCTCAATTGCATGCCCGAGAGGTCATCACGCTAGATCGTTGATAATGAATTATCAGAACCGCGTTAAAATCAAAACTTTTAAGGAAAGAAACTAAATATTACCTTTAACCAAACCTCAGTGCCGTTAGGCAGATTAGGAAGAGTCCACCGATGAATAGGAGTCGGAAGATGACCCAGAGAGAAGCGATGACAAGGAATTGGATTGAGATGGGAGGCCCACGAAGGAGGAGTATAGGATTTCTTACTCAGGAAGTCCAGCGAGTTCTTGTGTTTGTTGTCTTCCTCCAACTGCATCGTCTCGAACTTACAATTGCCAACTATTGATCGGACAGCGTACTGTTTCGTTCCTAAGGAGGCCTTGGTCTTGCTGCTCACTGGACAATTGAGAAAGCAGAAACACCGATTACACTGCATCTTGGAGAAGACGATGTCTCATTGGAATTTTATGGAATTGCGGCTCGGAGTCAGACCGGCCGGTCAAGGTCAGCCGATTTTTAATTATTTTCAGTGACAGTTACTACAAAAGTGTTTTTTAATAAAAATGGTAAGAGTGGTTAGTAGGAACGGTAACGGACGGGTAGGGTGGGAATGGAAGGGCATTCACTGTCTCTATTTACCCTTTTTATGAGGGTAGGGTTGGTTTTGTGAGAATATGGGAATTTCTCCTCCTGCGGGTTACATTTTTTATTTTTACATTATTTTTTCAGATAATTATGTTAAATTATAAAATAAAATATTTTGCTGTGCAAACTAATAAATATATATGTAAAAAATATATATCTAATAAACATAAGAATTAAAAATAATATATTTATTTTTTTGGTTTTCAAATAATTTCATTTATAAAATTTTTATTAGGAGATATAATATTTCGTTAAGAGAAAAGAGCGCGAATTTTCCAATATCGACTTTATTACAACTCATTTTTGAGCCAAAATTTTCCAATATCAACTTTATCACAACTCGTTTTTGGCATGTGATCCATTTAAGCCTCTATGATCAAAATTAATCACAATAATTCTTAATATTAAAAATTGTTCAACTCACAAACAACTTTATTTTTCAAATACCAATATTTTTATATAAAAACTATAGATCCAACAGGTTCATAATCAGACAATTAGAAGGGACGTCAGTCTATCACCCACAATTTATTCACTATAATTTAATATAATTGTGGAGTGCTAAAACTTCTTCTGATACACATGGGACTTAGTTCAATTTAGCCACTAAACCCAAAAAAAAAAAAAAAACAATATCTAAATGCACTCAACACACTTAAACATGAAAAAATAGATAAATAGAAGTGAATATTTAATTTAATTAATGATATTATACGTATCTAAAACTTACCAAAATTGAATTTCATGTACTATTCCTGATATAAGGTAAGTCTATGGTCTCAAACATCAATTTCAATATATTTAATTTATATATATAAGAAGCAAGCAAACAAGTTATATATATTGAATAATATCACTCAAAATAAAAGACGACTCTAAACTCCAGGCTCACTTGATTTGGTTGATTTTGCTTCAAAATAGACCTATAAAATGACATATAATAAATTAAAATATGTATTAATGCTAGATCAACTATTATTCTAACTCTAAATTCACAATAATTGATCAATAAAACATATTTTAAACTAATGAAACATTTCAAAGTCAATTAAATCAATAAAAAATTTCAAATTTAATTTTACGGCATAGTATTTTAGAATGATAGTAGTTTATATCATAAAAGAAATATAAAGATACATGTCATATATTATAATTAGTATTTATTTGAGCTCGAAATACAAATAATTCAAGTTCAAGTGATTCAAAATATAAACTAACTTCCAACACAAAAACAACTAATCTCAATTGACTCATAAAAGATAGTAATTTTCTAAAAAGTTAATAAGACAATTTTCTAAAAAGTTAATAAAACAAGACAATTAGAAAAATTGAAATTTTTTACTTGCGCTTGAACAATACAATAGACTTAAAATTTCACTCCGCGATAAATAAAGAAAATAATGAGAAATGACAGTAAGATAATAACTATAAAATTTGCTTAAGTAAAATTAATAGATATTCGTTTTTGATAGGTGGGATTACAGAGTATAACAAAGTTTCTTAACTTGTAGAAAATTCTCACATAAATTAATAAATTAAAATTTGAGATAATAAAATAAAAATAGGTAAATAAGAAAAATAAAAAGAGATACTCATATAAAGAATAATTGAATACATGCATAGTTTCTGTAAATTAAACATGGAGGCACGCTCTCCCGTGCAGGCAACTTTCAAAACGGTCTTTGGAAAAGAAATTGAATAGAGGAAATTGGATCACAAATTAGAATCCAATTGTTCTCCTGCATTGATTCACCATTTCGAGGAAAAAGTACATGAAGAGTAAAAGAGAGATGAGTAATGAAATTTCAAATTCGATTTTATTTATTTATTATTATTATTATTATAAAGTTATTAAAAAAGAATTATTTTTTATTGTGTAATATGTAATACGAGACTGTTACTCAAATTTTTGACCAAATAACAAGAAAATTTAATATTTCTCATATATATATTATTACTAAAATATATTATTCAAAATATCTAATACTATAAAAAAATGTTCAATAGTTTCTTTATGTATATTTTTAATCATTAGAATCACTTAGTCGAAACTAAATAATTATAATTGACTTGACAAAAATTAAAGTAATTAAAATTTTAAATGATGGGATATTACATTTCTAACCATGGTTTCTTCGTATTGAACAATGTTATTAAATTATCAATAAGAATGCAATTGACACTTATGATTTATGCAAGACGTACTGGAATATGGCATATTAGTATTTTTAAAAAAAATCAAATTGTTAGCTTTATTAATAATATTAATTATGCAAACACGTATAAATGTGAAGTCTATATTGAACATAAGCAAAGTAAGAAATCGTGCGCACATGAATTAAATATAAACTAATACAATCAAAATCAATTAAACAAATTGATATGATGAATGATATGTTTATTAAACCGATAATTTATGGGGTGAAATTATATTTATTTGCTTATCATTTGTAAAGTAAAGTTTCTTAAACAAAAAAACTCATGAACTAGAGAAGGATTATATTCCAAATTTTAAATATTTAAAAGTATGAAATGTCTTGCAAATAATATGTTATATGATTTTATAAAAAAAGGAAAATAAGTTCAGAAATTTCTGGCTGTATGTTCATTAATTATGTTGATATATTATTTTTTTTTACTCTTGTTTTAAGAGAACTTGAAATCTAACGAATAGTAAACTCTTCACAATTTTATGATTTTATATGACATTTTTTTTGAAAATAGATTATAATTGAACATGATCAAACCAAGCTCTGTTTGTTTGGTATAAAATATTTTTTGAAAAATATTTGTTTGCATTTTTTGACTTTTTTGATGCCTTTAAAAAATTAATCAATAAATTTTTTTTAATAAATATAAAACTAAGACTCTATTTGTTTTGTAAAAAATATTTATCAGAAAAATATTTTTCGCATTTTTTCTATTTGGTATATTTAAGAAAATTAGTCAACGAAAAATATTTTTCTAGCCAAAAGAAAAACTAAGTTATTTTTTAAGCAAATGAAGTTCAATTTTAAAAACGGAAAATCATTTTTTAGACTTTGACAACTCGTTTAGATGAAAAATAAATTATATAAGTATATGTATTTATTATCACTAGTTATCTTTCACGATCAGTACTCACTATTTGTTATTGTCGGCCGGCAATGACCATCAAAGATGCATTAAATCCATAAAATTTTTCATTTTTTAATGTATTTTTCTTATATTAAATAACAACTAATATAATATAAAATATATATGCTCTAAAATTGATTATAATATTGTAAATAAAAGAAAATTATAATTTTTGTATTGTATTTCAAACATTATTAAAATATATTATTCATAAAATATTTCTCAAAAAAATTATTTAAAAAATATTTTATTTAAACTGGTTATTTTTTGCGAAACAAACGAAGTCTAAACATTTTTTAAGGCTTTATTTGTTTCATAAAAAATAACTTATTTATAGAAAATATTTTTGAAAAATGTTTTTATGAAAATATATTTTATGTATGAAATATATTACAAACATATTAATTTTCTTCTAATTTATAAAATCATAACAAAATTTAGACTATACACTTTATATTTATGTTATTTAATATAAGAAAATATATTAAAATATAAATTTATATGCTCTCCAATCGTTGAATATCACCATTGTAATGATAATCAGCGATAAATATCTGTAGTCAAGAATGATCAGTGATAATAAATAAATATGTTTACATGATTTATATTTCATTTAGATAAATTTATTAAAATCTGAAAAATTATTTTTTAATAGAATAAGTCATTTTTCTTAAAATTATTATTGATCATATAAATATTTTATATTGATCAATTTTTTTAAATACACTAAATATCATAAAAATAAAAAAAATTTTAGAAAAATATTTATCATAAATACACTAAATTTATATTTATACAAAACAAACAAATTCTAAGAAAAATAACTTATTATTTTCAAAATAAAAAGTTATTTTAATAAATCTATCAAAATAAAAAATAAAGCATGTATATATATATATATTTTTTTTCCTTGCCGATGGTCAATCCTTATATATTACTAGTTATTTTTGATAATCGATGAAATTTATAAAAAAAATGTAATTTTAATATATTTTGTATTGAATAATAAATATCATAAATATAAAATATTTATAATTTAAATTTTACTTATTAAAATTAATATTTTCTGCTATATTTCAAATATCAAAAATATAAATTTTTAAAAATATTTTTTTGTAACTAAATTATTTTCGGGAATCACATGATTCGAAAATTGATTTCATTTATAGTTTGAATTATTTACACTTTCCGGCACGGGTCAGTTTGCATCTTTCTAAGATTTTGTTGTTTTTTTAAGCTCAGTTCGGTTTGGTGCCCTCGTTTGCCCACCCACTAGATATTAATAATTACGTCCCTGGAGGAAGCTCAGTAAGAACGATGTGAGTCGTTGGATGGGCCTAAAAGCAATAGCACAGCAAATCTCGAGGACAGCCTGAGCGCACATGTGAAACACATTATGTCACCTCAGTTGTTCCTTCTTTTTTTTTTTTTTTGAAAGCAATTGTTTTTTTGGGAGAAATTATCACACCTCAGCTTTTAATGTTATTACAACGGCATTGTCTAGCTCCCGTATGCGGTATGCCACGCCGGGCTAAGCGAAACTGCAGGCCGAAGTTTATTTAATTAACTTTCCAAAAAATTTAAAAAAAAAAAAAGAGAAAGGGGGAAAGGTGAACCCAACAAACAAATGCAGAATCGCAGTATTTTTTTGGTATTATCATAGTATTTGTTCTTTTGTTCTGCTTTTGAAATGGCTACAGAATCTACGCTCTTCGATAATGCCCTTGCCCTTTCCCTATCTCAGAATTGTTTCAGTTTTGCGCCATTGTCGATCTGTAAGTGTCTTCGTTGATATGATGCATGTATTTGTGATAATGTGTAATACAGATAATATTTGTATGTATATATTTTTGAATGGGCGGATTAGAGGTATGCGCTTTGTGAAGTGTGAAAATCGATTGTCCCTAAAATATTTAGGGTTTTGGATCTTCACATGTTTGTGGGTTTTAATTTTTTTCTTTTATTTTTATGGTTAGGGGTGGAGGTTGGGGAAGGCTTAATTTGGTAAACTAATTCTTTTTTTTTTTTTGGTGCGTCCAGGCTCGATTGCCTATTCCTCCTAGTATCTATTAATAGATCTGTCACAATTGATTATGGCGGATACAAGCTCAGTGGATGTGATTCTCGACTTTTTGCGCAGAAATCGATTTACTAGAGCTGAGGAAGCACTGCGCAGTGAGATAAGTAACCGCCCTGATTTGAATGGATTCCGTAAAAAATTTAATCTTGAAGACAAGGAATCGGGAAAGGTGGTGGAAGAAGAGAAGGGGACTAAATTAGGAAATGATAATACGGCGCTCAGTTCTGGAAATGTATTTGAAGTTTCTAATGAACTTATTGTTAAAGAAATAGAGTGTGGAACAGGCAGAAATGGGTCTGGAAACATAGGGAGGAATTCTGCTTTGGTTAGCGAGTTGAGTGATAAGCCTAATGAAGCAATTGGAGCAAGTAATTCAGAAGATACTGTGCTTGATTTATATTCATGGAACTTTAATTCTCGCAATGGTCATTCTTCTGGTCCTTACCAAAATGATTGTAATACTACTGATAACTACTCTTGTAGAGCAATTGCAAAACCTGGAGGAGAGCTTATCTTCTCTGCTGAGCAGAGAAATTTGTGGCTTGGAAGTGCAGGCACTAGTAATGCTAAATCCAAATCCAAGTATGAGAGTATTCCGACTACTGAACCGAAGGAACTTGATCGGCAACTTAAGGCTTCTGTTGCATACCCTGCAGATAACTCGTGGTCAAGAAAGACAGAGACCACTGGCTCTGCATCAGTGTGGAAAGATTGTTCTGTTAAGACCATTTTGCCATTTCGCAAAGGGGATGCGTCAACCAGTTATGATGCCAATTCTGGTATGGACAGAAAAGAAGGAAAGAACAAAACAGAGATGGCTGATGTTAGGGTGGCAATTAAAGAGCAGGTGGATGAGGTTGGAAGAGCTTTATACTTTGGGAAGTCTCAAGGGAGTATGGAGCAAAAGAACTTAAGTTGCTTAAGTTTTCCTCTTTCATCTGATAATCCAAAGGAAGAATTTCCAAGGCTTCCACCTGTTAAACTCAAGTCAGAGGAGAAACCAATGAATATCAATTGGCAGGAAAAATTTGAGCATGATGAGCCGGGTGCGAAGCATAGCAATGCTGATAATACATTCCTTATTGGGTCGTATCTTGATGTACCTGTTGGACAAGAAATCAACTGTTCAGGTCAGCTAAGCTCATATACCTTTTTTTTTAAAAAAAAAAAAATTCTAATTGGGAAATATGATGATCTTATGTTCTCTCCACTTATGTTCTCATTTTCAGACTGCAATTTTTGATTTATTTATACATTTATTTATTATTGCAATTAGAGTTATCATAATGGTAGATTATTGATTCAAAAATAGAAAGGGAAAAGATAAGAAATCAATCTTCTTCCATCATGATTGAAATTCTCTTTATTAATATTAGGTAAGATATTGATTCATGTTTTCTTAAGAGGATGGTTACATGGTTTAGGCTGAAAAAAATTTAAGCAGTTATGTTTCTTTAATTGGAGTTGTGTGATGGAATTCAAACCCTTGATCTGACGCCTTAGCCAGTTTAGGTGTGAAGCATAAACACTCATGTTATTTTACCATCCATGTTACTATTCATTGTGCCTTTAATTACTCTGCAGAGAGCCCCAAAACCTTCTCCTTGACTAATTTCACTTCGTTAACCTACCACATACAGAGCGTAATTATTCACCCAAATTCCTACTTATTCTAGCTTGGAATAACCCAAGATCCACCCGAGAGAATTGGACCTGCAACCTGTCCTACATTACTGGTTTAAGAATTGGCATGTATAAAAGCAGGTTAGTTATTTATTTACCTCAGATTGTTGTTATTGGTTCACCTCCTTACAAGGGTTTGGATTTTTTTTTGTTTTATTATTCAAGAATGGGGAGAATTTGACTTCTATGTTATTTATATGTGTTCATTGTGAATTAACATGAGGTTGGTTTCACTTCGGGAGTGAATAGTTGCTTAAGTTTCTAAGATATTGGTTGGGTGGAAAACTCTATTTTCCCTTTGCGGTTTAATCACTGTAAAAAATGCGGGCTTTCTTTGGTTAAAAGTAGGAGCTCATAATAGGGATACTTTGTTTAAGTATATGAAGTTGGAGAGAGTTCCTATGTATGTATAAATATGGACAAACATGCATACATATGTGTGCACATGTATATGTGTATATACACACACGTGTGTGTGTGTGTGTGTCTATATAAATGTGTGTTTACATATGTACATACATTAATAGGCACATGCACAAACACACACATGTATATGTGAGTGTTTGTGTATGCATATACACGTGTATAATTTTTATTGTTTTTGTTGTGTATGCAATCTCTATCATGCACTGTCCATTTTTAGTTTTTATGGTTCTGGTGGTATATTAACACATCAACATTTAAATTTAGAAACTTAAACAATGTTGACGTGATAGATCTTCTTTATTGATTAACAGCAGTTGAATTCTTTTGCATTTGTGTGGATCACAATGTGAGCTTTGTAATTTGGACAAACTTTGGATTTGAGTCTCTTCTTATGAATCCATTTACAAGTATCTTAGTCAATTTGTTCATTTTCTGGTGTGGCCCTTCTTATTTGGAAAGCTAATGTCATTTCCAAAGTTAAGGCTTCTTTTTGAATAGCAATGTTTAATAGGATACATACTTTTAGTTGTTGATGAGGAGGTCTAACGGGATACTGCTTTTTGGATGTATGGTTTCTGCATTTAAGAGGTAGTGAAGCCTAGAAAATGCATTTGAATTGCGCTTTAATGGCTTTGGCTAGCAGGTTGGAATACTTTTAAGGGCTTTGCATGCAAGTGTTATGGGCAAAATTTCATTTCTATTGTTATGTGCTTTTACTATTTGGGTTGTCATAGGAGTTTAGGCCTCTGTGACTCTAGGTTTAATTATGTTATTCTCTTCTTCTGTTGGGTTGGGGTGGAGAGGCAATGACTTATTCAGTTATTCTCCTCATTATGTTTTATACTTGTCATTTGTCTGCTATTTATATTATCTTTACTAGGAAAAACAAGGTAAAAACTGTAGATTAATGAATACAACCTAACCATAAGAAACCTAGATCTGTGCTGCTTTCTGATTTAAACTATTTGGAAATATCCAGAACTAGTGGTAAATATTATAATACATCGGCTAAGCACTACTTATTTTTACGAATACAAATACTCGACGATGCCCTAATTCTAATTTTCTCTACTCTTTATGCTGTCTTTTTCTTGAGTTCCATAGTTCTCTGCATTGCGAAGCTTCTTCCTTAATTTCTTGTTTTCTACGCCATTTTGCTGTTTAGTTTAGTCCTTTATGGTTTTTCCTTCTAGATATTCCCTCATTATTTTATTGTTTGATTGATGATTTAGGTGGGAAAAGGATTACTGGAGGAAGTTGGCTATCTGTGAGTCAAGGAATTGCTGAGGACACATCAGATCTAGTTTCTGGTTTTGCCACTATTGGTGATGGATTAAGTGAATCTATTGACTATCCAAATGAGTATTGGGATTCTGATGAGTATGATGATGACGATGATGTTGGATACATGAGACAACCAATTGAGGATGAAGCCTGGTTTTTGGCCCATGAAATTGATTACCCGAGTGATAATGAAAAGGGGACAGGGCATGGGAGTGTTCCAGACCCACAGGAGAGAGGTCCAGCTAAAGATGAAGATGATGATCAATCTTTTGCTGAGGAGGATTCTTACTTCTCTGGTGAGCAATATTTTCAAGCAAAAACTGTTGAACCAGTTACATCTTCAGATGATCCTATAAGTTTGTCAGTAACTGAAATTTATAGGGGGACTGATGACAATGATTTAATAACTCAATATGATGGACAGTTAATGGATGAGGAAGAACTAAATTTGATGCGTGCAGAACCAGTCTGGCAAGGATTTGTCACTCAGACGAATGAACTCATTATGCTAGGGGATGGGAAGGCTCTAAATGATTGTGTAAGACCCCGGCTGGATGAGATTTGTGTGGATGATGAC
>CATIWR010098672.1:0-13908 GCA_949677035.1 Omphalea diandra | reverse complement strand
TTCATGTATGTTTTGTTGTAAATAATTACTAAGTGGTGAACAAGAGACATAATGAAAAAAAAAATTTTAATCAGGTCTTTTAAATGACAATGGATAGACTTAAAGAGAAATTTAAATGATTATTAAATGGGGTGTGACAATATATCTCATGGGCAACCACAACATAGAATTGGTGAACCAACAATATAGGGTCCAAAAAAATCAAAGAGAAATAAGGTATGATAAACTAAGAAAATAGGGTGCAGTTGACTTTAGTCGTACCACAAATCCAACAGTGGTAGAGAGATGGCTAAAAAGAACACAGAGAGTTTTGAATTTTATGAAATGCACACTAGAAGAAAATTTTAATTATGCAGTATGGCTATTACAGGGGGATCCATATGATTAGTGGGAAACCATTTCGGATAATGATGTCCAGCCATCAATGCTAACACAGTTCTTCATGAGTTCAATAATAATTAGATGCCATACAAAGATGACAAAAAAAAGGGAATTTATAAATCTGAAGCATGGGGAGATGATTATAACCGAGTATGAGATAAAATTTAATAAATTATCTCATTATGCATCCTTCATGATGGCCACTGATAAAGAAAAATGTCAAAAATTTAAAAAGGGATTGAGATACGAGATCTGAAGTAAGATCACAGCTGTAGATCTTGAAAGTTATACCAAGCTAAAAGCTACTGCAATTAGGGTGGAAAGATTAGAAAAGGAAAGACAACAATGAGTAAAAAGAAGGTCTACTGAGTTTGTAGGAGGTTTTAATAGAAAGAAAGGTAAAAATGAAGAATAGATGTCATCACAGTCTAATGCCAGGAGTGATTGCTCTAGCTATAGACGTAGGGGATTAAGAGTTTCATCTTATGCAGGCGGAGGTCAAGGCCAAGTTATACAACAATGACCCTCATGTGTACATTGTGGCAGGAAGCATATGAGTGAATGTAGGAAACTGACTGGTGGGTGTTACTTTTATAGATCTTATGATCATATGCTTAGAGATTGTCCTAAAAGATCTAGAACGTCAGAGGAAGGCAAGGGAAGAGGTAGAGCTATATTAGAGTATAGAATTAAAGGTTAACAAAGTAAGTAGAGCTGGAGTATCATTTAGAAGGGGTAGAGGTAAAGGTACAATGGCCACAACTAGCCAAGGTATGAGCATATTAAAAGGTCAGAGTTCTAGACCCCTGACATAGGCTAGAGTATTTGCCATGACTGGGTAAGATGTTATTATTGCTCCAAAAGTTATCACTAGTAAACTTTTTCTCCATGATTTAGAAGTTGATGCATTAATTGATACTGGCTCCACACATTCATTCATTTCATTGAACATGGCATCAAAATTATGTAGTGAGCATCAACCTTTAGGTTTTAACCTATGTGTCATTACTCTTTTGAGAGATGTGATGATTATAGATAAGGTATTTCATAATTGTATGATTCACATTGATGACATTTAGTTGAATGTTGATCTAGTACTGTTGCCACTCTATGAATTTGATGTGATATTGGGTATGGACTAGTTATCCAAATATTGTGCAATAGTGAATTATTTTACTAAGGAAGTAGTTATGGAATCTCTAAATCATAGAAGGGTTATATTTAAAGGGGAAATTACATGTCTAGTTTTTGCTATCAAGACTTTTCACATGATTAAAAGTGGTTTTGTGGCTTATTTGACACATGTGGTAGACATATGGTTCACAAATGAATTACTTAAAAAATATTCTAGTGGTAAATGAGTTTCCAAATGTGTTTTTAACTGACTTACCTAGTTTGCCACATGATAGGGAGGTAGAATTTACAATTGAGTTAGTCCCAGGAAAAACACTGATACCCATTCCACCTTATACGATAGCTCCAGCTGAGTTGAGAGAATTAAAAACCCAATTATATGAACAACTTGAAAAGAGATTCATCAAACCTAATGTGCCACCTTAGGGTGCTCCAAATGTTATTTGTTAAAAAGAAAGATAGGACAATGAGGCTGTGTATTGATTATAGGCAATTGAATAAGGTTACTGTGAAGAACAAATATCCTTTACAAAGGGTAAATGATCTTTTTGACCAATTACAATGAGCACAGGTGTTTTTTAAAATTGAATTGGAATCAGGATATTATCAGCTCAAAATTTCAAACCTAGATGTACCAAAGATTGCTTTTCAGACCAGGAATGGCCATTACAAATTTTCAGTTATGCCATTTGATTTAACCAGTGCACCAGTTACATTTATGGCTCTTATAAACAAAGTGTTTCAGCCTTACTTAGACAAATTTGTAATTGTGTTTATTGATGAAATACTAATGTATTCAAGGAGCAAAGAAGAGCATGAACAACATTTGAGGATTGTGTTGCAAATTTTAAGAGAAAAATAGTTATTTGCTAAATTAAGCAAGTGCGAGTTCTAGATTGACCATGTGGCATTTTTAGGACATGTAGTTTTTGAAAATGGCATAGAGATGGATCCAAACAAAATTGAAGCAATAGTAAAATGGGAAACTCGAAAGAGTGTTGCAGAAGCCTGAAGTTTCTTTGCATTAACTGGGTATTATTGTCGATTTGTTAAGGGGTTTTCACTTATAGCTACTCCTTTGACTAAGTTACTTTGAAAACATATAGCATTTTAGTAGTCCAAAGCATGTCAAAAGAGTTTTGAAGAATTAAAAGATAGACTGACATGTGCTCTAGTGTTAGCCAGTCCTACAGGTAATGAAACATTTGTGGCTTATAGTGATGCCTCTCATCACGGTTTGTGATGTGTTTTAATACAACATGGTAAGGTAATTGCCTATGCATCTAGATAACTGAAGCTTTATGAATTATCTTACCTAGTACATGTCCTAGAACTTATTGTCATTGTGTTTGCTTTGAAAATATGGAGGCATTACTTGTGTGGAGAAACATTTTAAATATTTACAGATCACAAGAGCTCGAAGTATTTGATGAGCTTAAAAGAATTAAACATGAGACAGAGGTTGTGGTTAGAACTACTAAAAGATTATAATTACACCATTGAATATCACCTATGGAAGGCAAATGTTGTTATTGATGCTTTGAACAGGAAATCAAGTAGTGTAGCTCACTTACAGGTATTTCCACTATCTTATTTTGTTCAGCTATGAGCTATGAATGTGGAACTAAATATGGAAAAGAATGGGGCATTGATTGTTACTTTTCAAGTAAGGCTAATGATGCATGATAGAATTAAAGAAGCACTGGGCAAGGATCTAAAGTTATAGAGAATGATTGGAATGGTAAAACAGGGGAGACATACTGATTTTGATATTCAAAATGATGTCTTGATGTTGGGATCTCATATTTGTGTGCCTAATGTTGATAACTTGTAAAGAGAAATCCTAGAATAAGCACATAATGCTCCATATTCCATGCATCCAGAATGACCAAAATGTATAAAACCCCACGGTCTCATTTTTGATGGCCCAAAATGAAGAAAGATGCAACAACTTATGTTTCAACATGTTTGACTTTTTCGCAAATCAAAACATAACATCAAACACCAGTTGGAAATTGAAACCATTGATGATTCTGATATGGAAATGGAAAAGAATAATCATGGACTTTGTATATGGATCATTGAGGACTTTAAAGAAGAATGATGTTATATCATTAATAAACTAAGTCATCTCACTTTTTTCCTATTCGATGGGGGTAGTTCACTTAAGCACTTAGCTAATAAATATATGGATGAAATTATTAGATTACATGATGTTCCAGTGTCTATTGTATCAGATAGAGATCCTGATTTACATCTTGATTTTGGGTCAGTTTGCAACAGGCTTTAGGTACCAAGTTGAGTTTTAGTACTGCATTTTATCCTCAGATAGATGTACAATCAAAAAGGAAAATTCAGACACTTAAAGACATACTTCAAAATTGTGTGACAGAGTTTAAAGGTGTATGAGATAAATATATTTCCTTGATTGAATTTACTTATAATAATCATTATCATAGCAATATACAGATGGCATCATATGAAGCACTATATGGAAGAAAATGTCAAAGTCCTATCTATTAGGATGAAGAAGGGATGCATGTTTTAAAAGGCCGAAACTAGTGCTCTATGGATCAAGTGAAGGTAATCAATAACAAACTTAAAGCAACATAAGATAGGCAAAAGAGCTATGCAGACCAACACAAAAGAGAAATGGAATAATAGGTGGGAGATAAAGTGTTCCTTCGAGTTTCACCATGGAAAAGAATATTTTATTTAGCAAGAATAAAAAACTGAGTCCTTGATACATAGGGCCATATGAGATCTTAGAAAGAGTCAGTCCATTAGCTTATAAGCTAGCACTACCATTAAAGATGGCTCATATTCATGTTGTATTCCATGTGCATATGCTCAAAAAGTATTGATTCAATCCTACATATATACTTAGGGATCTAGCTATAACAATTGCAGATAATGTAAGTTATGTTGAAGAACTAGTGAAAATCATTGGTTATCAGACAAAATAATTATGAAATTGAGAAATCCCTTTAGTTAAGGTGTTATGGAGAAACCATTCATAAGAGAGGCTACATGGGAAACTAAAGAGAACATGAAATTACAATATCCACATTTGTTTACAAGTATTGAATTTTGGGAACAAAATTCTTTATAAGAAAGGAAGAAATGTAACATCCTTATCCTCATTCATTAGCATTCTCACATGAACATATTCATTCTATAAATGATTTATAATCCCAAATGAACATATGCATTTGATAAATGATCATTTAGATATGCAAATTGGATAAGCATGATGATGACACTTGCACCATTAAATTTGAGATACTTAAACATATATGTAATGTTTGTATAGTTGCATGGCAAATTACCTTATGTTGTGTGCATGTTACAACATAATAAGTAATGGTGTTTTAAAGTTTATTTAAATGTATAAGGAGCATATGGGGATTAAGAGATGGATGAAGTGATGAGGAGCGAAGAAGAGGGACTAAAAGAGGAATATTGAACTTCAAACCAATGGTAGTGACATACCATGATTTTGTCGTATTAGGGTATGTATACAAATTAAATTTTTCATATTTTAGGATTATATTGAAGAGCCAAAACATAAAGAAGTGTAGAAAATGAAGAGAGCTAAGAAAAAAAGGAATAAAAGAGAAGAAGAAGAAGAAGAAAAAGAAGAGGAGGAGGAGGAGGAAAAATGAGCTAGCTAGGAAGGAACCCTAATCTTTTCTTATTTTGGGAAAAGAGGTAAGTTAATTTATCTTCTTCCTACATGAAATTAATCCCTCATGACATGTTAATCATGCACTATTAGTAAGATTATGGACTATTTTAGGTAGAGCACATGAATGGAATTTGAAATTCAAGAGAAATAAGAGCTCATTGTGTTGGTTTTATTGTTAGAGCAGATTTTTACACTCATGATTTCATAATAGTAGAAGAGGAATTGGAAAAGTGTAAATAATGAAAGTTATAGCTTTATGTCCCAACTAAGTGCATGTGAAACAGTTTTTTTTAATTTGGTGTTTGTA
The DNA here is from genome assembly GCA_949677035.1 of Omphalea diandra. Classification (NCBI taxonomy): domain Eukaryota; kingdom Viridiplantae; phylum Streptophyta; class Magnoliopsida; order Malpighiales; family Euphorbiaceae; genus Omphalea; species Omphalea diandra. The sequence continues at coordinate 8,398 of CATIWR010098672.1, read as the reverse complement.
AATAATTATGGCTCTTTTATTAGGGCTGGTTCACAACCAACTAAAATCACCTTAGTCTTTATGTTTTCATATATTTTGATGACCTTTTGTGTTGATTCAGACAAAGTGAAAATATAAAATTTGTTGGGTTATATCTCCTCTAAATACTTATATAGCAGTTCTGCTTAATTTGTTGTGTAGAAAGAGATACAATTCTTTAATTATGATTGACCTTGAACTTGATGAAACCTAATTCATCTCTTGGTTCTATTTTTAAAGAATTTGATGGCCATAGAATGGGAATTTAGTGATGTGCCAAACTTGAAAGTTATATTACATGTGTCTAATCTACATGCTTGTAAAATAGTTTTGCCTAATATGTCATGGTTGATGAGATATTACTCCGTTATTATGACTGATTCTCGATAGATTGAAAACCTGTTTACCCTGAGATTGGTCATTTGTTTTAGTGACTATATAGATACAATTAGACAATGAGTGAAAAAGAAAATGTTCTTTTCTATGTTTTGTAACTTCTAGTAAATCAATATTACAATTGGATTTGTACGATTTGAGATATACCTAATGATGTATGATCTACTCAGACTGCGATGACATTGAAATAGGGCATAATTCAAAAATTCATCACACTTTCTATGTCTTATATTGACCTAAAATTTGATTATGTTGTATCATTATGTGTCTACTTTGTTTGAAAAAAAACATCAAGTCATTTGGATAAATATATTTATAGTTATTATTGTGAGAGTTAAGCTAAGGTCAGGCTGCGAGACAAGAAAAATATGCATAAACACTAGATCCATTTGCATGAAACATGACATAGTTGCATAATCATTTGACATAGTTATAACCATGTATGGATCAAATGTTATGATCTCAACACTTTAAGGAAGCCTAAAACAGAAAACCAAACCTACCATAAAGATTGGTCACATTAAAAGGTGAGTAAAAACTAAAATTGAATTCTAATGTGCATGTGTGATGATTTTACGATATGGTTATATTCTATTATATGTTTATATGATTGAATTGTGACATTTTACATGTGAATACAAGTTAAGTGAGAATTATATGCTCTTAATGATTACTTGATAAACTGTTGTGAATGAACACTTACATATGAAAATAAAAGGTTGTTGTGACCGGCTTCTCAAACACTTGCAAATCACTTGGAAAAGGACCAATACATCCTATTGGCATGTGTTATTAATCAAATGATTCACTTGTTATATGTTGGCTAACAAAATTAAATGACACTTGAATCACTGATTTTTTGGGAGTAGTGTTTGCCTTGCAAGGTCACAAAAAAAATTAATCTATTGCATTTGTACTTGCATAGTCAATTGTTATACTTGTAATGCATCCTGATGATATTTGATTGTTGGTTAAGCCATAAGAATATGATTATTATTTTTATTCATTGAGTAACTACTCACCAAATCGCAATTATGTTTTTTAGATATTGAAGCATAGGGTTCGAATACTTTGGAGCATAGAGTTTTACATATAGATACATGAAACAAAGGTCATCGACTGGATTCCAACTCTCTCTCTCTTTGTGTCATGTACATATATCTAGATAGGAACTAGTTTATGGTCACTGGCTTTGAACATTAGTTAACTAGATTTGAACATTAGTTAACATATGTATTTATTAAATACATGTTGGATTGTATGTGTATGATGAATTAACCTTTATCCACATGTATTTTTAGGCATGAATGCCATGATTTGTAAATGAAAATGGTCATTACAGTATAAAATGGCTCACTATAAAATCCCATTGACAATGACCCCTTTATATGTCTTATTTCCCCTCTTTCTTTTCTTTCTCACTCTTAAAAGCTTTTAGACTTAGCTGCCTAGGTTTTCCTATGCTTCAAAGGTGACACCATCGCTATTGTCATTGATGACGAGATGTTTAACATCCTAGATGAGTTTTTTAAAGAGGACATTACCACCACAATGCTCTAAAGCAATTGTATTCTCAAGTGGAGTTTATGAAGGTCAGACCTTTAGCAGGTACGATGACAAAGATGATTCCCATAGGTTTTCCAACGCAAAGTGATACCCCAGTAATCTATAACCTATACTGTTATTTAGCAGGAACTGCATCGGGAGTGGCAGGTGCCCTTTTCCCTTTCCTTTTTTTCTTCTTTGTGCTTTTATTTTTTGACACTGTAGATCTTAGGTGCCACCTTAGAATTTCTTTCTTCATGCAAACATTAGGTCAGTTTTAAAATACTCAAAGATAGATCTAAGATACTTATCTTTTATTTCTTTTGATGAATTTTTTTATTTTTGCTTGTTGGCTTGATTTATCGCCTTGACATGTGTGCTTTTATTTTACTTAATGATTTGCATGAAAAATTAGTGAAATTAGTTTGTGAAATAATCCATTAGGGATTATGATACTTACCTAAAATAGATAAATTATTTACTCAAATTTGTTTGAGAATTCATTTGTTGATCCTGCATAGACTTTTAACGTGTTGGTTATGTCTCTGTGTGGTTGTTTAGCCATCTTTTAGACTTTTAGTAAGATTTTTGAAGAAAATTAATTTTGGAAAATTTTTGAATAATCCCTTTGTCACCAAGACCAATTACTTTATTATTTTGAATCTTTTGTTCAACTATCAAGAGTAGCTATTTTGCTTTCTTTTCTTGATTTTTTTTATTTTTCTTTTAGATTTTGAGTGTTTTATATTTCTTCTCTATTCTTCTTTTTAAGGCAGGATCTCCTAATAGAAGGGAGGCTAGCCGATGGGTCCAATAGGAACATGGTTTCAAGATTAACCCCCTGGAGGGGACTAGGCTCATGCCTTTTTTTAGACACTACTAGAGAAGGTCCCCAGGATCGATTCTGTAATGACTCAGATGCTAGTTGAGTTATGGATGGACACTACTCACACCGTCCATCTGCCACTAATCGAGGAGCTGATGTTCACATTCTGAAACTTCACATATCTAATGGGGATTCACTTTTTTGGCATTCCTCTCCTCACTGACTCTAGTGTGTATGTCTTAATTCTCTAGAGGGATTATGTTCTTAAGCTACTTGGCTACGTCCCTAAATTAAGGGGAGCCAAACTTTCACACGATCTAGTATACAGGCTAATGCTCATCAAGTCATTGATGCTAGCCAAAAGAATGTAATAGCTAAACATGCTTATTGTTTTTTTGTTTTATGCCTTATCAGGTGTCCTATTCTCTAATGGTTTTGACATGGATGAGATTTGCCTAGTACTAGTGCTGGAGAACCTAGGGCTCCTTCATCAGTTTGATTAGCAGCTTACAACACTGGCATACTTCTATCGATACTTGGATTGGTGTTGTAGGGGCAAGAGGTATATATGCAGTGCCTAACGAGTGTCCATTGTAAGTTTCTCTTAACCCTTTTTTATATCTTTATCTATTTCAATTATTTCAAATTGATGTTATGTTCATTGACAAGCATAGGCCCTTGAGCTAGGCCTACTAGCAGGGAATAACCCTTAGCTGATATAGAGGTTGGCTATTCTTACTTCACCAAGAGAGCGTGAGACCCCATGAGGAGACTTTTGTTATCGATGGGTGTGCTTGCCAGAACATCCTTATGATCAATCAAGTACTACCACCTTGCAAAAGGAAACCTATGTTAAATATAGATATACACTTATTCTTATTGGTTTTATACTTATAATGATTTACAATTGCATTGTGACCAGAGGGGACATGGGGAGGTATGGCCGCAGGAAGTCGTAAAGGCAGAGGGCCTCTCTTATAGGCGACGACAACTTATAAGACCCTTTTTTTATGAGTAGCATCTAGCAAAACAAGTCTTTTATTGGAGGAAAGGCTTGGATACTTAGTTTGTTCCTTAACATTTGTCTTTTGGACTTATTCTAAATGGTCAACTTGAAGGATGGCTTGGAGCTCCTTATGAGAATGCAATTCATACTAAGGGAGTGACTTATGTTAGATCGAACCCCATATGGGACTTGGAAAATCGTAACACTAGTTAGAATGTTCCTATTATTAGAGGCAGCCATTAGGTGTTCCTTCGATATGAGGTGGATGAGGAAGTCGTTCTCCAACATAGGGCTTAAGGGATTATTATGCAGGTTGCACAAAGGGCAACCACACCTACTCCAACTACACAAAGTTATAAAAGGGCTCGCAGGTCTACATCTAATGGGCTGGAAACTTTAATTGTGGGCGAGCTAGATCCTATGCCAAATAGTATAGTGGAGTCCTACATGACATCTTTAATAGGGTTGATGGTGTCACTATGGCTTACCCAATTTGCTTGCACCTTCAAATTGCCCAAGATCGCCCATATGAGTATCCTTCATTTCCATTCCCATTGCATCTCACCACATTAGGAGTTTCAAAAGTGTTTTCACTTTTTTCTTACAAATTCCCTAGATCCAGGCTAAAGCCATAGTCGACCTAATTGCTACCTTAAAGAGCGTCCTAACACAGTAGATACAATCTGCACATGTTAGTAGGAAATGACTTATAAAAAGTGAAAAGAAATGCATGTATGCAAGTTTATGATATGTGCATTTGTGTATGCTTCGTGTCCAAATCATTTTAACCCTCAAATGTCATGTAGGAGATAATCCAGTTTCTGGCGCAAGACCTTTGAGATAGGGATCAATGCCAGGCAAAGGCCTATATTGAGGTGTTGACTAGGGTGGTCGAAGAGGGCTCTGATAGGGAGTATGTGCCCACTGATGGAGTAAGAGGTGAGGAGGAGACACCTTCAATAAGCGAGGAAGATTGAACATGCCTAACATTCCTATATCACTTAGGATTTTTCCTTTTTAGCATAATATATTTTAGGGTTTTATTAATATTTTACACAGTTGTAGCTAATTTTTTGGGTGATTTAAAAGCCTTATTATTTTTGGATGTTTACTTTGATAACATGGCTTTTAAGAACAAATTAATGTGATGATGCCTTTTTTTTTCCAAACTCTAAAATTATTGGTTTTCTCTAGTGCATAATCCTAATTTTAGCCCAATTTTATCTCCTAAATGTATAACTATGTGATTTTGCTTATTTACTTTGCATGTACATGTATCTTGGATAAGTTTCACTCATTTTAGCCTAAGGGATAAGTGAAATTCTATCTGTTTCTCTTCTTAGAGATGAAGAGCTATACAGATCGATAAGTGATTAGGTTGTACAACCTTGTATAACTATTTATAACTGTAAAGCATAAGCCTACTTTTCTTCTTCTATAAATACCCATACACAGTTCTTCACTTCAAACCTCCATTTTCAGTCTCTAAAACATGGAAAAAACACTTGTAAGGTCTCTTCTATACCAAATCTTACTCGATCTACCTTAGGCCAGTCTTATTTCTCTTCACCATCTCTCCATTATCTGCCTATATGCTAATTTCCTTCGGGTGGTTTGTGATTTATAGGACTCCAACACACATAATTTCATGTTTAGGGATATAGAGATCTGGCCTCTGCTAGAGGAGTTCAACATTATTCTTGATTGGTATATCACAACCATAGATTTGATTACACTACCATAGCTAGATTACCTACATGTTTGGAAGATGGTGGAGCTATTTGATGTGTTGTATGTTGAGGTACCCCAATACAAATTAGACAAGGAGAAAATCCTTATGGCTCATTTCCTTACTCTCTTCCCTTCTAGAAGACATGCTCGATCGACTGAGACTAGTATTGTGGTAATTATCCTAATGTATGAGCATTTCCTATGAAGGGAGGATGGGAAGATTGATCTACATATCTTACCACTTCTACAGGGGGAGAGTCAAGGAGGACCCCCAAACCGATGATCTTAGTTGAGACCATCGTGGGTCTGGATAGAGTGGCTCTTGGTGTCAACGATTCTTTTATGGGGAGTCTATTGCTGCTTCAGGTAAGGATTTCTCTTGTAGTTTCTTATTCCTTCTTTTATCATTATTTTTCTTTTATTTTTCTTTTTATTGAACTAATTTTTAACCTGGACTACCTTCACAGGTTTTTAATCTAGTGAACAACTCATTTTTACTTAGGCTGCTCTTTCTAATTTTCAACCTAATGAGCTTTTTATTTTCCTTTTTTTCTTTTTCTTTTAGATATGGTTGCAAGAGAATAAGGCTATTGGCTGCCCCCATTATGGATGCGAGGCTCTATTACCTATAACATGACTCAAACTGTCGTCTGTCGAGGCTAGCTACTACTAGAGTTGAGTGTGCTGAGTGGATGTCTCGCATCACTGTCACAAATATTTGTTGGAGCTACCCATGGTGGAATCTATCACTTGTTACCTAAGGACTTACGGGGACTGCATCATCCTTTATGCCTTAGCCTCAGGCACTTTTTATGACCCCACTTGGTGCGTCACAATTCAACACTGCTCAATTAGAGATAGAGTTTCTTCCTTTCTTTGTCAAGGGCCCTTAGTCCTAACTCTTCTTAGATAAGGTTGAGGCTACTTAGACTAATCACTACATCTATAACTTTTATACTAATAGAGATCCATAACCTAAAGATGATACAAATTACATGGCATGGTTGCATAACCTTTAGAGTTGTGGCCATCCTCTATATCATAACAGAGCATAACAAATAATGTTTTTCTATGAAAAAAAAGGCTCTTTTTATATATGTGAATCTATTTCAAGTTTATGTTTAACCAAATTTACTTTAATTACGTGAACATATTTTATTTTGATGTTGCACTTAACATGGACCATTTACATTTTTCACATTACATACTAATTGAATGCATGACTATTACTTTAATAATGGCACACTAGAACATCCAATCATCTTGCTTAATGCCTTTGCTTTGCCAGTCCCTTATCCCTTTCTCTGTCTTTTTAGTTGTAACTTAATTGTTTTACTACTACTATGACATCCCATTTAATAATCATAAAAATTCTCTCTTTATCGATCCATTGTCATTTAAAGACTTGATTTAAATTTTTTTTCTTTTTTATATTATTTTTTTCACTATGTCTCTTATTCACCCCATAGTAACTATTTATAACAAAACATATATGGATAAACAAATTAAAATACTAATTGACTGTATCCCAACCTCTATTACATTGCTAGACAGCAACTTCAAAATATATACGGGTTGCAATCTTTAGTCTACTCTTCCAGAAATAAGATTTCATACAAAAGAGTGAGCTTTCATGCTCAGTAAGTAAATGCATAATGATACTTCAATCTCAAATAGCATAACAATATTTAAACATAAATAACTCATCATCATATCCATGTACGAAATAAAAAGTTTTACCTCTTAAATGCCATATAAGCTATCAAAGGTTATTGCCACACATGCTATCATAAATTGCTTCCACATAGGCTATAGATATCACTGCCACAAAGGCTTTCATTTTTAGCTGCCACATAGGCTATAAATATTCTTATTTTCACACAGGCTATTATATTTTATTTCCACACAGGCTATATATATCATTGTCACACAGGCTATGAATGTTATCGCCACACAAGCTATAAAATGTTCTTGCCACATAGGCTATTATATCATTGCCACAAAGGCTATCAAATGTTCTTGCCACACAGGCTATTAAATCATTGCCACACAGGCTATTAAATCATTGCCACACAGGCTTTCAAATGTGCTTGCCACACATGCTATCAAATGTTCTTGCCACACAAGCTATTATATCATTGCCACACAGGCTATCAAATGTTCTTGCCACATAGGCTATTATATCATTGTCACACAAGCTATTATATCATTGTTATACAAGCTATCAAATATTCTTGCCACACAAGCTATTATATCATTGCCACACAGACTATCAAATATTATTGCAACATAAGCTATCAAATATTATCGCCAAATAGGCTATCAAATATTATCGCCACATAAGCTATCAAATATTATCGCCACATAATCTATCAAATATTATCGCCACATAGGCTATCAATTATTATCGCCACATAGGCTATCAAATATTATCTCCATATAGGCTATCAAATATTATCACCACATAGGCTATCAAATATTATCGCCACATAAGCTATCAATTATTATCGCCATATAGGCTATCAAATATTATCGCCACATAAGCTATCAAATATTATCGCCACATAAGCTATCAAATATTATCACCACATAAGCTATCAAATATTATCGCCACATAGGCTATTAAATATTATTGCCATATAGGCTATCAAATGTTATTGTCACATAGGCTATCAAATGTTATCGCCACACAGGCTATCAAATATTATCCCCACATAGGCTATCAAATATTATCGCCACATAGGCTATCAAATATTATCGCCACATAGGCCATCAAATATTTTTACTTGCCAACAACATCAAGTATTAGCCTTTCAACCAATCAACTATAAATCTAACAAAATTTCAGCAATATAATGACTAATAATAACTCCCGT